>JAVYIG010004723.1:0-60000 GCA_035222895.1 Strongylocentrotus droebachiensis | reverse complement strand
ATTCATTTTTTCAACCAGTACACCAGAGGTGGCATTCTAAATATCATCTAATCTTTTATTTTAGGGAGAGATATATAAGAACACTTGGTAACAGTATAATAATAATAATAATAATGTAACTTATATCGCGCCAAATCCACTCTGTGGAGTGCTCAAGGCGCGTGTAAACAGGAAAAACAATCAAGACTTGAAAAGGAATGTTTTGAGATGAGTTTTGAAAGAATCAGAGGATAAACTTTTGTTGATGTCTTCAGGAAGGCCATTCCATAATTTAGGACTAGAGTATACCTTTGGTTACAAATTATTCACCTGTTTAATACACATAAATGTATTTCAGTAGTCAGAATGCAAATTGCATACATTATTGCTACATGTAGGTAGGACAAACATTATGGCTTGCCCTACCTAACAACACTGTATGCAATTCACATTCTGACTGTTGAAATACAATTATTTGTAACAGGTGAATGAAATAATTTGTAACGAGGCACAAAGATTCATGCATTAGATTTGTTTACATTACAAAAATGGTCTATTTAAATGAATCCTGGAATACCAGTGTAAATGTTTTTTTCAATCTAATCAAGGAACAAACCTACATTTTACAGATTTTCTCGTTCTTTATTTTTCCTTTTCTCACAAATATTTAGATTTACCCATGTTGATTAGCATCTTCAGTGAGCAATTTTAATTTCATTTCGTCCAAATGATTAACTAATCAGGTTGGAATATTGTGTTGTATGCATGTATGCCAAAGCAAGTATCAGTACAGTATAAGAATTAATAGTATTGAAGAGATGTCATTTTCTCTATAGAGTGGTGAAGTGTGACGTCATCAAAAACCTATTTTTAGAATTTCTCAATTTTGTCGAAAAACCAATTGAATATGTTAAGTATTGGCTGAGATATGACCATCTGAATGAATATATGTCCTATGGGAACTCAGTGTTATATGCTCTGGCTCCTAACCATTAGGAGCCAGAGCATATAACACTGAGTTCCTATGGGGAGTATATTTATTCAGATCGTCATATCTCAGCCAATACTTAACATATTCAATTGGTTTTCGACATTTGGACATTATTTTCGATGTTCTTTCGGAATATGAAGAAAAAATTGAGAAATTCTAAAAATTGATTTTTATGACGTCACAGCTTCGGTACTCTTTTGCCTTGTCTACTTCTTTCATATTCAATATTCAGACAGTGACAGAAATTATTCTATTTTGCCATAGTGCCTTATTTTTGGCCAATTCTTTTGAGAAAATAATTTATTTTTTTCAAAATTGTTTAATATGTTCTTTCTCTTTGCATGACCCTTTTTATTATAATTATGGTATGCAATGCATGTATTTAGCAGTGATTCATATTGTTTGGACATCTGTTAATTGTGTTAATACTCTAGCTGTGCCATAGACAGATTGCGATTAAGGTTTTAGAAAAAATGAAATATTAAGAAATAACTCCCATATATTGTGCATACAAAATCGTTCATGATTTTTTTTTAAATAAATTTAAATGTACATTTATTTGAAATTAATATTAACACTATTAATTGTAGAATGCAAGAACACATTGTAGTAAGTAACTACAGTACTGAAATGACACGTTACATGTAATTATCAATAATAATATCGCTGTGATTATATTAGGTTTTAACTTTTAATCATGCATTCATTTGATAAACATGCTCAGATCCACAGGATCATGAACAAGGAAAAAATTCAATTACCACCAAAACCTACCGGTATATAGAGAAGGCAGCGTAAGCATTAAAATTTAGCGTTACAATATGCCATAGATATTTTTTAAATGTAGATATAGAGTTATAATATATGCATGTATCGAAAAGTAGATAATATATTAAAATTATAAATTGTTATGCTTTTATATTGTAACAATAAAAAACAGTAAAATCAGTAGATATAGAGTTATAATATATACATGTATCAAAAAGTAGATAATGTATTAAAACTATAAATTGTTATTCTTTGATATTGTAACAGTAAAATCAAATTTCATATACTGATCATTATCGTAAATATGTGTTCAATGCTTCATCAGGTTATACAGAGGTGCAATGTTTATAAATTACGGCTATGAAGTGTAGTGATTATTGTCTTCCAAAATAATTCAGATACTTTGAAATTTGCAATTGATCGAAGGGTGCTTGTTTTGCATAGAAAATGTATCATCCCGAAGGAATTGAAAATGTTTGCCGAGGTCTTTGATTTAGATGTCATTGTTCAGCTTACTTTCTTGATAAAAGTATTATGCTGACAAAAAGTAGTCTTTCGATCGTTATTCTAACTCCTATGCAACAGTAGTACAGGTTTCCAAAAGGTTGCTTGTGCCTTCAATTTGAAGTTTAGCTACTAGAATTATTTAGAATTTTTAATACACTTACCAAGATAATGAGAAATTTATTTTTTATTAAGTGTTTATAGCCACCATTTTATAATGGTAAATTAAATGTTGCGATACATGTACTTATGAATTTTAGTCTAGCTATTTAACATACAGATATGTAATAGAAATGTTTTAAAAACATATATCGTGAAATAGGGTGTTGAGAATGGATGCAAACTTCATTTTATTTATTATTAGCATGCAAATAAGCCAGTGACAACAAGTTATATTTAATACAAATCTTTCAAATGTGATTAGTTTTGTGGCCACATTTGGCAGTTTGCAGTGTTACAATATTGACCTGTATCAAAAAGAAGAGATTGTGTGTGATTGGAACAAAATTATTTTTTCAATGCTGAAAATTATTTAAATGATATAAATGTACATGTAATTCTCAATGTATTTATAGTTGGCCACTGCAGAGGCGAGTGCACGACAATCAAAATGGCAAGTCAACGAACAAGCATGTAATTGTTAAGTATCGTACAATTCTTTTCGTCATAATTAAGACCAGTATTTCTTTATCTTTTGGGGCCCACAACTCATCTTGAATGCCTTCTGTAACATTACACAATCCCCTGGCCCCAAGATACTCAAGTAATTTGTATGAATTAGATTTAACTCCTTCATTAACCCTTGCTACACTGTCGCTCATAAAGGTGGAATATTTTTTTTTTACCACAATTTATGGAATTATTTTTAAAATAATGTAAAAATAATAGATCTAGATAATAGTATACATTCTCAGATTTTATTGAATACTAATTTGCCAATGTGTGTTTTGCGTGACTGCTGAAGCATGTGTATGCTACAATGCGTCTCAACTAGGGGACCTACGCCCTTAAGTCATAAATGACAGTAATGAGGATTAATGCCCCACAAAAGGGCACTAATATAGCACATCAACACGGTTTTGATTCTGGGGCCTCACAGTTACGAGGCCATTGCTTTGTCACTGAACCATGATTGTACGCAGCGGGGGCTAGGGTAGGGGGCAGTTTCCATAAATTTAAAAAAAAACAGAAAATGCAATAAATTTTCAATAATTTATTGCATTTTACCCTGGTCCCCAACATAAAAAATCCTCTGGACGGCCATGCATTATGACTCAAGGCATGGGCACCCAGAAGATTTGTGTATGTTGTATATTTGTGTATGCAATAAATTATTGAAAATTTATTGCATTTTTTGTTTTTTTAAATTTATGGAAACTGCCCCTTACCCTAACCCCGCTGCGTACAGTCGTGGTTCAGTGACAAAGCAATGGCCTCGTAACTGTGAGGCCCCAGGATCAAAACCGTGTCGATGTGTGATATTAGTGCCCTTTTGTGGGGCATTTATTCTCATTACTGTCATTTATGACTTAAGGGCGTAGGTCCCCTAGTTGATAAGCATAATAGCATACACATGCTTCAGCAGTCACGCAAAACATACATTGGCATATTATTATTCAGTAAAATCTGAGAATGTATACTACTATCTAGATCTTTTATTTTTTAAATTATTTTTAAAATAATTCCGTAAATTGGGGTAAAAAAAAAATATTCCACCTTTATGAGCGACAGTGTAGTTACAACCTAAAATAATCCCCATGTATATGAACCACTGCATTAGCTGTTGTAGCAAACTGGCATTAGATATATTTATGTCACACTTAGGAGAAATTAATTTTTGAAGAATTATTTGTGCCAACTGTTTCAGAATCGATTAAAAAGATTAGAGCAATTTTCAAACTTGACACCTTGCCCTTGGATCTGCATTTTTGGATTTGTGAAAAAAAACTGTAGATCTTGTTTTTAATAGTTTGTGTGTTATACGCGGTTGCACCACGCGAGAGAGTGGGGGGGGGGGGGGGAGGATTGGAGAGTCCTGAACAGGACTCTCGGTAATCTTTCTTGTTTGTTGCATGAATTTCATGTGTTTTCAGATAGAGCAGTGATGAGAAATGATTAAGTATGATCAAGAGAACCTGTTACCCAGAGAAAGAAAAAGAGGAAAGAGATGAAAAATGAGAGGAATGCAGTGGACAGAAATAACTTGAGAGGCTAAGTAGAGTATAGTTACACAGGTATATGCAGAGTGAGGCTATTCTAGAATGTAATATGATATATCTCGACACACTCGCATGCATGCACACATTTAATGACACGGATGAACGACACCCACACACATTCTAACGTTGCCAAAACTTGTTCAAAGGTATGTGGATGCTAAAGATACAACCAAATTGAAGATGGTGAAGGAAATTCATTGTCCCATCAGACAATATGATGAAGATTATAAAAATTGCATGATTATAATGATATAGTGATGAAGATGACAATAGAATAATTGACAGGATACAAAATGATGATCATCATGACTTTGGTGGGAACCCAGCAGTATTTAGAGCAACCCCCTAAAGCAGAATCGGACAAATTCTATCCGGCTGCCCAACTTTATCAATTTTTACATGTTTAGTGTTGAGCCTTGGCTTCTGACCAATAAACGAGGGATTAATGCAGGCCTATGGACTGGATTCCATGTAATAAATTTGCCTGTATACATTATGATGTCTTAAGATAAAGTTATACACAGTTGCAGAAGTTGAAGACAAAAGACACATTAGGGTTACAGGTTTGAAGGATTTGAAGTTTATTATGTTTGAAAGAAGTTTACACAGCAAAGCTTATACGTTTGTTTTTCATTCACAGCTGCGTTCAGTTTTCATCCATCTCGCATGTGTGATTAGTACCTACCAAACCATTCTCTTAATCACAATACTTAAGCTGATCAGGTAAACTCCAAATCAGATTCCCAAGTGGCATTTCATTTCAAAACAGATAACCTACCGAGTTTAAAAAAAAATCAAAGCTATACAGAGTAATCCTTCAAGTAAAATACTGCCCTGACGGATACAGTTTTACGAAATGACATATTGTCTGCCGAGAGACAGAAGGGCGTCAACTCCATGTACATTTATAAGCAGAATATGGGTCGACGCCCTTCTGAGTCTCGGTGGACTGAACAAGCATGATCATTGTATTTGTGAAACATCATACAAACTGTGAGGTTAATGGTACACACCGTCTACCAAAACACTAAAAATATATGCCAAATTTGCAACTATCTGTGGTTATAATACACAAAGCAGATCTGGAAATCAACATATAGGAATGACAAAACTTACATATGGGCATCAATGAGCTTCCTCAGGTTTCTTGCTCTCAGTAGTTAGAAAATATACACAATTTAATTCTTTTTATTATTATACACAGTATTCATACAAAGTGCCATACAAGTCAAAGATCCATAATATTTACAATATAAAGTGGAGCCACTACATGTAATAAGATTAAGTAAAGAATAAGGTTAATGTAAAGCCTAAAGCTGCCTGGCAATTTTGTCACCAATATCGACACATTTGACTAGAAATACAAACTGTACATGGCTCCCTAAATTATATTTTGAAATATTTTCCAGAAGTTTTTGAGTGCATACCAATTTATCTTGCTTGCATTCATGCATTACTACCAGTGTACATGTACATGTACAGATAATATGGTAAATACTGATTGATAATTGATACTATTCAGGTAGATTCAGCTCTTTTAATTTTGAATTCCTATATAAAAAGTGTTTTGCTTTAAAAGCTACAGTCTAGAAAATAAAATGCATAACAAAGATTTCATTTCAATCAAAGTTTGATCAGAGTTCTACAAAATTGATTGTCTTCCCAAGAAAGAAACAACATGTACTTCCACATAAACCAGAAATAAACAAGAGTATTCCAATGGTGCATGCTACAAAGGGAACAGACTATGAAACTAAAAAATAAGTGAGGTACAAAAAATATATGACGAAACTCTTTAATAGATCCTACTAATTCATTCATTAACCATTAAAAAAGATTATTATCTGCATGTAAGAGAAATATTAATTCACATACCGGTACCTTCTCACTGAACTTAACGAACTCGGCCATTCTATCAAATTGACAAATTTCTTCTGTCTAAAGCAATATGCTGTTGATACCAGTATCCATTCAATATGTCTGGAGAAAAAAAATTGTGTGATTGAGGGCATGTATGAAAATCATTGATGTTAGACTGTTAAAGTCATGTGCATTGCATTACAGTCAGTCTACATTACAGCTCCTAATACATGCAGTGCTACCAGTTCACATAGAAAAATTAAGACATACCATAATAAATCATAGGAGCACTGACAACGGTGAACAGAAATGTTCTAAAAATACAGGAGCGATGTGGATTTAAATACTTTCACATCTGGAAGATGAAGTGCAAGGCTAAACAAATATACACAATCATGTCTGTTACGGATATATTTTGTCTCATAATACACTCTAATGAGATTAAACCGTCCCCATCTCTCTATCCCAAAGATACATATAGGGTTGTGTAAAGCAAAGACATTCATACCAATAAAAGAAACATGTGAGGACACATTCAAAACAAACGATTATGGCATCTCATTTCAGGTCTATGTTATCTTTTCTTAAATTAATTGAAAATTGAGAGATAATAGAATAATTTAAAAATTACACCAGGCAGGGGTGTGTGATTTCTCGCTACTGTTCTTCAACGAATAGATATATCGTGCCATCTCCAGTGCCATCTTCATCCTCTTCCATCGCTGCGATGACGGAACCCTCTGAGATGATGCCCTGGCTCACCATCTGCTGCTGTAGAGCTGCAGCTTGCTCCTGCGTGATGGATGTGCTCTCCCGTGGAGCAGAGACCTCTTGAACTTGGCACTCCTGCTGCAGTTCAGGAGGCTGGGAGTCGTCCGCGATGTCGTCCGAGGTCTGAAGCTGCTGGGAAGCCTGCTGACCTTCAAGGTGCAGGTTATCTCCGTCTCCCTGAGAGACGGCCATCATGAGCTGTCCTTCCCCGTCCTGGTGGCCCTGGACCGCAGCCAAACTTCCATTCATCATCTGGAGTGCTTCGTCCACGTTCTGGCCGTCTCCTCCTACCGTCAGGATAACAGGCATGGTGCCATCACTGGTCTGCACAAGTTGAACAGTGCCCTCTCCTCCTTGTGCCATGGATACTTGGATTGTGTTACCGTCGGCTGTCGTCAAGGTATGCGGTTCTACCATCTCTTCCGTTTCCTCCTCCTCCTGAATCTGCATCCGTTGACGCCTTGTTATCCTCTTGCTGGGACTCTCATCTGTGGCTTTACGTTTCTTGGTACCATCTGCTTCCTGGATCAGGTTGTGCTTGCTGCGTTGATGGTTGATGAGGGTTTGTTTGTGCTTGAAGGTCTCGTGGCACTCTTCACATTCATAAGGCCTCTCCCCTGTATGGACTCTCATGTGGATCACAAGATGACGTTTCTGAGGTGCAGAATACCCGCACTCCCCACACTTGTAAATCTTCTCGCCCCTGTGCCCCCTTACATGCTGCATATACGTAAATCGGTCAGTAAATGCATTTTCGCAGATCTTACAAATCATGGGTTCACCAGCTGTGTGCATCTTACGGATATGGGTCTTCATGTCGGCATATCTCCCAAAGGTGGTGTCACAGTGATCGCACTTGTGAGATGGCCTATTTCCAACGTGTTTCCACTCGTGCTCCTTGAGACTGCTCTTCTGGGAAAAGGATTGGTCACATTGAGAACAGAGGAAAGGACGTTCGCCAGTGTGAACTCTCATATGGCGCTTGAGCTTGTAGTTGTCTGTGCTGGCATACTCACACAGAGTACATTTATAGGGCTTCTCTCCGGTGTGGGAACGCATGTGACGTTTGATCTTGGATGCCTCCACACTCAGGTAGTCACATAATGGACACTTGTGGGGCTTTTCATGGGTGTGCATGTACTTCATGTGGCGCCCAAGCTCACCAGATGTGCCAAAGGCTTTTGGACACAGCTCACATTTATAGGGCTTGGTTCCAGAATGAGTGTTCTCATGGTTGCGAAGCAGGGTGGACGTGCGGAATATGCGACCGCACAAATGGCATTCATGCACCTTAGGTCTCCTTCCAGGACCCCCTTTCTTAGCTCGATTAAGAACTTGATCAAGAAGACGGCCATCATCAAACTTAGGCACCACATACCTGGTCTTCTTTTTGACTCCACCGACTTCTAAGCCAATTTTCTCATCACCTCCAGCAACCGGTGCTGTGTCGTCCTCTCCAGCGTAGAAGTCATAGACGGACGGATCTTGGCCATCCTCTCCTTCTACAACCTCCCTGACAATCACAATCTGGGTCTGCATCTTGGCTGCTTCATCCTTGCGTGGTCGTCCTCGTTTCCTTTTAACAGGCTTCTGTACAATCAAGGCCACCTCCTCATGCTCTGCTGCTGCCATCTGCAGGGCACCCTCTTCCTGCTGTGCAGCATCCTCCGAGACGGTTTGCAGCTCTGCATAGGTAGAATGGTCGCCCGATGTCGTTGCGATCACGTGGGTCTGCTCATCACTAAGATGGTGGACACCTCCTGATGAGACTACCATCGTAGTGGGTGTGGTCATAGTGGTTGTCTCTGCACCATCTACTGTTTGAAGGATGGTGTACACCTCAGTACCAGGCTCACCTCCAGACTGTAAACGAGAACATATGAAATACATATTACAAACAAGTCAACGCAAAGCGTAGCATCCCCTCGCAGGGTACAAATTGGCTATAGACATCAGAACATTGGACTATACTATTATATTACTAGGCAAGGAAGTTAACCAAAATTTCACATATATAATTAGGTGTTTTTGCATATTTAATGAGCTATGACCGTTCACCTTTGACCTACATACTCAGAAATCGAACTTAGGCTGTACATGTATTTTGATACCATGTACCTTCATATTAAATTTCATTAAAATTTGTCAAACATTACTCAAGTTATCGAATGGAAACCAGATTCGCATATTTAATGAGCTATGACGTTTGACCTACATACTCCGATATTGAACTTAGGCTGTGTTTTGATACCATGAACCTTCATATCAAATTTCATTAAGATTTGTCAAACATTACTCAAGTTATCAAATGAAAACCAGATTCGCATATTTAATGAGCTATGACCTTGACCTACATACTCCAAAATTGAACTTAGCTTGTATTTTGATATCATGTACCTTCATATCAAATTTCATTAAAGTCCGCCAATCATTACTGAAGTTATCGATCGGAAACCAAATTTGTTACGGACAGACGGCAGTGTTTCTATATCCCCTCCGACTTGGTCGGCGAGGGGATAAAAATGATATCTCACATTTATCTTCTATTACTTCTTATTGCATATTTTTACATTAAAAAACATGAAAAAGGGCAAGTCTTAGACATGTTGCCAATATCAAGGTTAACACTTCCTTCCCTCTAAAAAAAAATGTACTTATTCACAAAATGCATAGGGTAATACTCTTGCTGCTCATGTACATTAGTGCTGTGCACAACAGTGTAATGAGGTACCCGAGTACACTCTCAGGCTCACAAGCGAATACTCGAATATTCGGACGCCATGTTTTTTTATAATTTTTTTGATTTTTTTTTTTGTTGTTGATTTTTTTGATTTTTTTGCCACTACCATTCCACTCGGCAGTTTCCCAGGTCCCTCGCCAAAAACGCATGCAATTTTACTTTGAGTTGCAGTTGAAGGCGCCGATTTAATAAGAATAATAACAGTAAACAATGCTGTTTTAAAAACCAAAGATGGCAGAATAATCCATTTTCCTCTAAGTCCAAACAGAAATCTGGACATTTGGTCCCAGTTTCTGAAAGGTGAGTTTGACAGTGCTTGAGTTTGGAAACGGGTACCATGCCAGCGGCCGTTGCTCTCCCTGGCACGGGTAAGCGTGGGCCTGGACATTTTTTTATTTTTTTTTGCGGCCGAATATTCGGGTACGAGAAAACGTACCCGAGTACTTGTCAACCGTGCGGGTACTCGAGCATTCGACTACCCGTCGCAGCCTTAATGTACATGCACTCTTGATCCAATAAAATCTTTGTAAGTTCATATAACAGGGTTCGTACACTTTTTGCTAAATAAAATTCCATGACTTTTGAAGTAAGAATTCCATAACTTTCACAGGGGCAAATGTGGCACATAAAGTAACTAGATGGAACTTTGACTGCGCGCAGTCAAAATGATGCCTCCGTCATAGAGCAATTTTACAAACCAAAACAGAAGAAATTTTTCAAATTCAAGTTCAATTGTAATCCATTAACAGGTTCTCAGAATATCGTGATTACAAGCAATTTCTCATATACATATATGACCCTTTGATCTTTGACCTCATGACCCTAACATCTACTCAGTTCATTGGCTCTGCAAGATGTCCCGAGTTAAATAGTAATCCATCTGTCAGTTCTAATGGGAATGCGTTCACAAGCTATTTTTGCATGCATAGTGAGCCCATGACCTTTGACCTCATGACCCAAGAATCTACTCAGTTCATTGGCTCTGCAAGATACATACATGATCTAAGTTTGGCAGGAATCCATCAATCTGTTCTAATGATAATGCGATCACAAGCTATTTTTGCATACATAATGAGCCGCATGACCTTTGACCTTGACCTCATGACCCCAAAATATAATCAGTTCATCAGCTCTGCAAGTAACATACATGACCTAAGTTTGGCAGGAATCCATCAATCGGTTCTTGAGATAACGCGATCACGAGCAGTTTTTGCATAATAATGAGCCCTGTGACCTTTGACCTCGTGACCCCAAAATCTAATCAGTTCATTGGCTCTGCAGGATACATACATGACTAAAGTTTGGCAGGAATCCATCAATCGGTTCTCCAGATAACGCGATCACGAGAACGGGACGTACGGACGGACGGACGTACGTACGGACGGACGGACAACCAGAAAACATAATGCCTCCGGCTACTTCGTAACGGAGGCATAAAAATTGTGCAAGTATGAGCAGAAGATAAACACTGTGACGGCCATGATAAACGATGTACAAAAACATCGATTTTCCATGACTTTCAAGGCCTGGAAAAAGACTAACCCAAATTCCATGACTTTCCAGGTTTTCCAGGGCCCGTACGAACCCTGTATAATAATACACTAAAAGTTATTACACAATAGTTTTTTAAAAAAGAGCAAATTGTCTCTTACCTGTGTCATAGCTAGTTGTGTAGTGCCATTATGTGAAACTGGAACATACTGCGTGTTCTGCGTGGTTTGGTAGACGATGTTATCACCCACCATATTGACTGGTGCACCTGAGAAAGCAATCTGGGCCACACCCTGATCCATAGAGGATAACTGACCATTGTCTTGCATGGCTACCATTAGCACCTAGAGAGAGAGAAAGAGAGAGAGGGAGAGAGAGAGAGAGAGAGGAGGAGGAGGAGGAGGAGAATAAAAGGTTAGGTAACATTTTGAACTTTGGAATCAATACACATAATCAGTAACAAAACTGTCATTTGGGATCTTTCTAGGCCTGTAACAGATGATCGGATCATTAAAAGAAAAGAAAAAAAAAGATCTTCCGATCCGATACCGATCAAAGGTGCGAGGGTGTCGCTCTGATCTTCCTATCCTATCAGAGCCCCAACTTACAGGGTTAGATCTTTCACAATGTTTTCTAAATTAAGCTGAGTACAGGCATTCAGTTTTTAGAGTTCTTCATTATTTGAACATAAATATATTCATGTCTAAGACAAAAATTACTTCAGAACCTGCAACTGCCATTTTTTCCAGGAGTTAATGTTCTGATTTACACCCATAACATTCCTGGATTTTCATGGTAAGATAGATATCACATTTCTACATGAAAACATGTAGAGATTCAGCACTGGGAGTTCAATTTCAAGCAAACGTCTATACGCTGTATGCCTAATCGTGCGGTTAACATTATTCAACATTTCAACCGTTTCTACATTCTTCTAACTTGAGAAAAACAATCTGGAGACGGAAGCAAAACTGGATAGGAAACATCTTACAGGGGGATTACATGGCTCAGGGGCATCTTGGAAGGAAAGATGGATAGTAAACGGGGAAGAGGAAGACCTAGATTCGGGATGGTGTTAGCCTTGGAAGGTGACAGATCACGATATGGCATAATGAAGAAGGAGGCTAAATAGGGAAAGGCATGGAGACAGAACTTAAGGAGGCTCTAGTGTGTGGACCTGCCTTTGACAGAACAACTGAGAGAGACAGAGAGAACTTTAAAGGGATTGGTAACTTTGTCTCAGATTCTGAAACAAAATCCTGGATTTAGCTCATGCTGCAATGATAATCATTAACCTTTAGGTCAGTCAGGAACCCCACGAATTTTACAAGCCGATCGCCTGTCTGATTATCAAGATATTTATGATTGGAAATCAAAATCAAATTTTGCGATTACCAAACGGTTTTCATAACACTACAGTCTACTGGGGAAAACGAGTATGGTAAAAACCGGTCACTCAAAGATTTTTACTTTTTTGAGGCACTTCTTGATCATTTTGAAGCGATATTTTTTTAGGGCTTCAATATTTCACCATATCACACTGATAACACGTAGGGCTGTGCATCTCTGATTTAACATCGTTAAACGATGCCTTTAACAAAGTTCTACCACAACTCACCTGTTGTTGTCCTATCCCCGATGTGCCATCCTCCATGTTATGTACCATCACAACCTGCTCTCCATTCACTGTCTGTATACCTGCTATTCCTGATCAAAATACGAACAAAAAGGAGAGGATTATCAGGCATGTCCATGATGTCAGAGACAAAGACTTGGTCATTTACAAAGAGGACACCATGACGTGCTGACAGCATCAAATTTAACCGATCTTGGTCGGATAAGAAAGAATTTTAATATATATTGACAGTATCAGGGCTAACATGACTCGTGTTCAAGCAAGTTCTATATTGCATCGATAGCCCAATTTGACCAACCAAAATGGAATTACCGTACAAATATTTTAATATTCTAAACACAATTGATAGAATCTCCTTCTCTAAGACAGAAAAAAATATTAAAGTGAACCGGTAACATTGTTAAAGGTTGATGAAAAAACTGTGTAATTTTGTTATGCAATGTTACTTATTATATTCCTTTTACCATACTAACCCTCTAACATGCAAAAAATCCTGGAAAATTCTCAAACCACAAACATATTTATGGTTTTCTTTGAAGGCGTCAATGCACAACACCCTCTAACTGTAAATTATCCCAACCTTTTTTCATGAAAATAAGACATAAAACAGGCTTTTAAAAATCCTTCAACACTTAAATGTTTGGAATGGTATTTAGAGCCAATTCAATGCTTTGTAACGATTTACATTCACCTAAAATTGAATTTATTTATAATAATATAATTGGGCGAATTAAGGAATTGATCAGATCATTTTTTTCAAATGTTTATCATCAATAATAGTCTGTTTTCACTCAAACTTTCAGATTATCTTGAATTGTACATCTAGCATTGAAGTCACTACCTTAGCACCATTTTCTCTCATCTGAACAATGTTAGCAAGTCCCTCTCAGTGCATGTCCGCATTTGTAATGTGTAATGTGGGTAAACTATTTTATTAATTTTTAACTACATCTCGCGATGTCTTCACAGAAGCATTTGCATCAATGAAGTATTGTTGCTGCTCTCATCAGTTTGAAGAACGGCAATCGAGTGAGATTTGTCATCAACAATTTCTATTTCTCATTATGTGCCTGTGTACAAAAAATATCTTTGAGAGCATGAAGAGACGAATGAAAGACTTACTGCTTGGGTCCACTTTGGCTCCATTCTCATCTACTAGGTTTGAGGTATCAATCTGCTGCATGAAAGTGTTCTCTGTCCCCATCTCTCCCTGAAAAGGAAAAGGGAACAAAATATTCAGAATTCATACATAATACAGACAATTTCACCATAATTCTTGAGAAATCAACACTTAACTTGGGAATAAATTTAATATGCACTTATATTTTCATATCTCACAAGACACCCTAAATTACGTTTAAGTTCTTTCATCATTTTTTGGATTTTATAATCTAGGAATTATTATAACAGCAATAGTTGAGGTTTGATGCAGAGGGCGCTACACAAATTAATTTTTTTGTGAGATAATGAAAACTGAGTGTCAAATTTGAAAGAACTTACAATTTAAATGACACATCATCTTTGTTTGATCATAATCGGTTCAGAGACGGCTGAAACATCCATAAATATAACCATTTCTAATATTTGTGGGGCCCCACAAATATTCAATAATTTTGAATCAGCCGTTGAAAAACTAGATAGCGTCCTATAAGTTTTATTCCAGCCAATGCCAATGTTCACTTTTTTGTGTTGATTATAAAAAAGCACAACCATCTGGCCTGTGTATTGTTAATTAATTAAATAACGGTCACCATATTTTGGGGGAAGTGGAGCTGAATTGGTATGATTGATTTAATTTTACACATTTAGGGGTTTGAAATTACCGTTATAGCAATTTTAAGTCCTAAAAGGCCCTAAAAAATCATGCACTTCAAAGGCATTTGTGGTCTTAAACAAAAACTCAACTATCTCTTTAACATATATGTTTGCTGCAAGCAAAACATCAAATTCATTTTTACTTATTTATATACAATAACATGTACAGTAAATGAATATGCAAAGTATTTGATGATCTTCATAATGACACTAACCTCTTGGTGTTCCTGTAAGGCATTAGGATTGCTGATGTTTGCAGAGGCATTGGCTAGTAGCTGTAATGTGTGAGTGATGTCAATGGTTGCTTGGTCGGGTGCAGGTTGGCTGGCCTCGCCCACTTCCTCCTCCATCTCCTCCTCCTCACCTATCTCCTGTTTTACCACTGTCAAAGTTGACATAAAATAACAATAATGATAATGACCGCATCAGTGCTATTCATCCCGATTCATCAACCTCCGTTTCCTACTTGTATGTCAAATATTCTATTAGAGGCAAGTGATGATACTAGCCGAGGGTTGTTTTAATTTGCAAACAATAATACATTCTACAGACACTTTTATGCAATACATGTATTTTGATAGTTCTGTGGTTGAATGGTGAACAAAAATATTCTCAAAATGAACTTGGGATTTCAAGTGAATAGTTTGTAATTTACAGAAGGGTCTTAGGTGCTCATTGTTCTGAAAGAAAACTATAGTTCCAAAACTAAATGAAAGACAGTCATTTTCAGAACTAGTTGTCTTAAGCTACGGTCACAAAGGTTTGTACGAACCTCCCTGTTTTTCCATTATCTTTCCAAATTTCTATTGTCTGAAAACAATCCTTTCAGGCACTAGGCCACAGTCACCACATTTTGTTTAAATAAATCTTTTATATTATTAATCAGGGTTTTGTGTTCTCTCATCATTTCCCTGTTTTTAAGCTCAATCAACATTTGTCTTATGTATTTGGAATTCTATGCATTGATACTTGATACAAAGTTCATTCACTCTCAAGCCACTACTATCACATCAACTTTTAAGTGTTATTGTTATCTAACTCACCTGCTATATTATCTCCTTCAGCCCCTTCTTCAAGCTGTACATCCTCTTCTGCATCAGCCACCTCTTCTACATGTACAGCCAGTGGCGATTCACCCTCTTCTGTAGCTGCAACAGTTGACGCAGCTGTAAACAGGAAACACGGAAAATAAGGATAACACATTATTGAGCAAGCTTAAAATTACTGATCATCATTCGTATTAAGCAGAAGCACAAAATAAAGCATCAAGAAAGTTATGTTTGTACATGTATTTAGTTTCCAGATCTGTAAAGATTTCTTTTAATCTAGCCTGGGTATTGGTAAGCCCGTATTTGGTAGGCGAAAGATAATTACAAAGTTACCTTTCTTGTCAGCACACTTAGACATTGTTTACATGATTTCAATCAACTACTTCACAACATTTGTTTTTATTCATGCAGGTCAGCTACTGGTTGCAGTTATTAGTTGTAATGCCAGGCAAAACCAAAATAATGTTATTCATTAAAATTGATTGTGGTAGAGGCATGCATGAAGAATAACGTTTATTTGTGGACTTGTGTACCCTTTACCTATCATTTAAGCCAACGGGTGATACAGTCAAACCTGCTTTGGTGACCACCTGTCTACAAAGACCACATTTGTTGTTTCCCTTGAAAATGGTTTCTCATTGAAACATGTACTAAAGGAACCTGTCTACAAAGGCCACTTTTTGTGTTTTCCTTGGGTGGTCGCTATAGACAGGTTTGACTGTACAATGTAGAAAAGGAAGAAGAGCAATTCTTGCTTTTATAACTGACCTGCTTGCTGAACAGCACCAGCAGCAGTGGCAGGACCTGAGGAGAGCTCCTCATTGAAATTTTGAAGATAGGTCTCCAGGACGTTCATGGAAGCCGCATCAGTTCCCTCAGCTTCCCCCTGGTTTTCTGGTGCCACAGGTTCTTCTGTCTGGCTTCCAGGTTGATCTGTGTTTTCATCCATGGTTCCCTGTTCTTATGATCTGCATGGGTGATAACATGGGAACGAATTCAGTATAGACATCTTGATTACAATATGAAAAACTGCAGAGAAGACCTCACTGGTGCAGAACCATTTCTTTAAAACAACCATTTCTTCTAGACATATTCCTCATCTTTATAATTTCTTTTTAAAAGTAAAACCTTTAAACAATTCCATCAAAGTGGGTTTCAAAAGGGGAACAGTTTGGAATTTCAATTCCACATATATACATGTAACTCTCACCAAATATAATTAATACGATCAAAGGCCTCATAAAATATCTCCTTTCTTCTAATTTTTGTTAGGTGGTGGTAGCCATTGGTAGGCCTAGTGCCTACAGACAGGCTTTGGAGGCTACTTCAATAATTTTGGGGAACGAAATCACTCAGTTCAACGCTTCCAAGTGTTCAGTGATGATCATCTCAAATAAGAAAAAACCTCTGACAAGTGGATTATATTTTTTGTGGACAAGACTTACAATAGACAAGCTCTCTTCCTTACTTGGGAGTAGAAATAGACAGTAAACCGACGTGGGCGAATCATGTGGACAACACAGCCATGAAAGCCAACCGCACGTTAGGATTCCTCAGGAGAAATCTATGGTTTTGCCCAGGGAATGTGAAAGCCCTTGCATACAAGACCCTAGTGAGACCAGTATTAGAATATGCAAGTTGTGCCTGGGATCCATACAGATTAGGGCAAATTAATAAACTGGACACAGTTCAAAGGAGGGCGGCACGCTTTGTAACAGGAAACTACCAAAGGGACAGCAGTGTCACACAAATGCGGACCTGCCTTGAAAACTGCCTGGGAAACACTTGAACGCAGGAGGGAAAAAAGTTGTTTACTGGTCTTTATGCTGTACATAATCAACAAGGGAAAGGTGGGCCTAAAGCAAGAGGACTACATACAAGTATCAACAGGGTCAAGCAGGCCTCTCGCCAAGAAATTAAAAACGCGTGGCGCGATCCGAGGGAAAATTTGACCCCCCCCCCCAAAAAAAAAAAGTAAAAATTTGATTTTTTTTTTTTTTTTTTTTTTTTTTTAATAATTTTTTTTTTTACAAGTATTAGAAGTAATTTGATGAATTTTTAATACCATACCTGCCAACCCTTACGAATAATTCAGAATATTCAGTTTTTTGGGATTTCTAGGACCTGAAAATCCGGAATATTCTGATTTTTCAAAATTTCGATTTTTTTTTTTTTTTTTTTTTTTTTTTTTTTTTTTAAGAACGCGTGGCGCTAGGTCGGGCCTATCAAGAACGCGTGGCGCGCGCGCCACGCGTTATCTGTGTACGCGAGGGCCTTGGGGTCAAGGTTAAAAAGAAACCACCAACACTCAATAGAAATCCCCTTTGCCAGAAAGGACGTATATAAATACTCCTTTTTCCCAAGAACTGGACGAGCATGGAACGCCCTCGACCAGCAGTCTGTAATACTATAGCCACATCTGTTGAGAACTTTAGAAACACACTTTAGCAAGCATGCAACACCTGCCATACAAGTTAGCGACATGCGGAATACCGCCCTGCTGACCCCAAATTCAGAAGGTTCAGAAAATTATATCATAAAAGACAGCCTGGGAATATAATTTATATTAGAAGTGAGAAGATAGATCAACCAATTCAGATAGCATCGGCCTCATTAGATTGGAAAGGGCATAAATAGATCTCTAAAAATGGAAACGGGAGAGAAGAGTGCAAGACTGCAAGTAATTCGGAGAGAGAAAAGAGTGTTCTCAGAAAAGAGAAGGACAAAGTGAAAAGAAATGTACCGGTACTGGTACAGAGAAGGAGCATTATTATATTTCCGAAATTGTTAAATAAAATGCACATCTAAAAAGTTGGAACCATGGCATTACTTTAATTTTATAGCATAAGCCCAAACTCAGAGCCGGGGACCAACCCGGGGACTATTAACATTTAAAATTGATGAAAGCTGAATCAATTAGATTTAGAATGTCTGTATTAATACAAGTACAAAATTATGTGCAATGCCAAGATAGTTTGGCAAAGTTTCCAGAAACTTTAGAGGTAGACACTGTGACTTTCACTGCCACTTATGACTTAATTAACCACATGAAATTGAAAGAAGTAAATTTGCTAAATTATAACCCGACTGAATGTGTAACAGACTTACGGTACAGTTCTATCATAAGACCTAGCTTAATCAGATTCTACTATGTCACATTGTCAGCTCAGCTTGGATGCGAGCGATAATTAAAATTTTCAATTCAATTCATTTATTTTTCCTCTTTCAATGACAATTGTTCACATCTCTAAAAATATGATGGTACATTTTTACATATTCGCATATTAATATGTAGATCTATATATAGACTCTAGATCTAGATCAAGATCAATTTGCACAATACAATACATTAAACAAATAAACATGAAATTATGTGTGCCTAGACCGGTCTTGTGACGCAGTGTCCATTGAAATTGCACTCAGCTCAGGATGGACTGACTGTAGAGTGTAGTGTAGTGGCGTGGCCACGTATACTTGTGCGGTAGCTGTAGCGGGGTAACTATCGCGCCGAACCTACCCGATGGCACGGCCTTTGTTTGCCGCTGACGCCATACCCCCCAAAAAAGCCGTAATATGTGTATGCAGAGTATCGAGTAGCGCACACACCTAACAAAGCACAATGCTCGGAGGAGTTCAAAGAAGGCCATGATATTCCATCAAAATATAAGCACTTCTGCTCATTAAATCTCATCAAATAACCCATCATCACTTCCGCACAACTTTCATGTACATCTTCCTGGGTTTACTTCTTCAAATTATGTTTACCAAAAAACTTACTAGCTTTTTACCGAGTAGTGGCGCTCGCCTTCCTTGTCAATTTCTAGCCATAGCGGTCGGGGAAATACAGCGGTGTGTAGCCGCATGCAAAGAATGGCTATGAGCAGCTGAATTAGCATACTTTGGCCAACGACAAAAGGCACCCGGAAATGTAATATGGCTGGAAAATTACATTTAAATAACAAAACGGACGACTTATCAATACTCTGTTTACAACATTTCCGTAGAACGTTAATAAATCAAATGCACTAGCTAGCCATAATTTCATCTAAAGTACGGAAAATGGTAGAAAAAATGTTTTAAAACGCGTATTATTTTAGAGGAATCAAAGAAAGAGAGGTTGACGATTCATCAAAGATTGTGAAAGAAGCGTCAGGGGGCGCGCTGTCGAAAGGAACATTACAAGAAAATGAGCTAACAAAATAACTCACCTTTTCTACGAGAAGACCAGAGAAACCTTAAAATCACTAGAAATAGTGTTTTAAGTGCCTGTGGGTCCAAAAAATCGTGTCAAAATGTGAGTTTTTAATGAAATATCCAACTCAAATGAATGGCGAACGCCGATAGCAAGATGGCGCTCTTGTAATGCGCATGCGCGATGACAACACCAGACTGCCTCCCTGCGCATGCGCTCATCAAAACGCGGTACTTTGAATTGGTCGTTTTCGGATCAGTCTACACAAAGTATAGGGTAGATTAATAAAGTAGGGAATTTTTCAATATTTGAAAGAATGTTTGGCTATGAAAAGGATATGTTTTTGACGTATTTATTTCTTACATTTATTTATGCAAATTTCAAAGTAAAATACCCAATTTTCAGGGTTTCAGAACTTACATTGACTATAATAAAGATCATCATGAATATCGTATTGTAAAAAAGAAAAACAAACTGCCCTTGCACTTTAAAAAATGGAAGTTTGTTTTATAAAGCTGTATTATAAGGTTGTATCGGTACATGTGCATGTAATTGTTTATATCTTAGTGTAAATTTACTTTTCGTGAGGTTTTGATCTGCGTTTTACTGCTTTTTTGTAATCTTTTAATAATAACTTGTAAATATTGTGATTGTTTTTTGATTGTTCAATAAAACACATAAAGAAAACAAAAGTATAGGTTTTTTTTTCTTCTTCTTAAGTATAGCTTGCCTTCATTTGTTTGTTGTTCGCTGCCAAAGATTTTCTTGTTTTTAGAGATGTTCTGTGCGGGTTTTTTTTAATATCATAGACTAGTTGAACATCTAGTTATTATTTGCACTATTCAAATGTGTTTTTCTTCTATTCTGTTCTTTTCTCAGTTTTTCTTCCACTATTTTTCTTTCCTATACCAACGTCACTGTTATATACAATGATGTAATTTTCATAATAGGGGAGAGCGGGGAGTGTTCGCCCTATTTTTGATATCACTCTTCTAGAGCCGTCATTTCATACGCAGGAAGACCATGCTTTTTCATGTATCAAGTCATAGGTAATGTCTAGCTAATATCCCACTCTCACTGGGGTCAGGCACACAGTTTTCACAAAAACGAATCATAAAGTTAATTACGACAAAAGGGCGAAACTGCCCCACCCTGGGGCTGGTTCGTCCGTTTGGCGGGGTAGGTACGCCCTGTTAGGGAAAATAAATACACGAAACAAATATAGTGTTTTAAAAATTCAAAACATTTATTTAAAAGGAACTATAGAGCCAACGAAATAATCTCTGACGAGGGATGGGAACAAATAAGCTGAACCAAGGTGTACTGGGCGTAGAACAGCTGGTGATAACACTAGGCGGACTCTGAAAAAGGAAAACAAAACTTATGTCAAAATACATAACAATTATAAGTCATAGAATCAGATCAAATTGGATAAACACAGTCGTCACTAAACTTTACTGAAGATGCCAGGTAAGGGCCTTTATTTTCACTTTCAATAAAATCTAATACTTTTGAAGAGCCCCAAAGGTAGGTATAACCACATTGAATGGGGTAAGTTCGCCCCTTATAATGCGGGGCAAGTCCGCCCCCGGGTGAACATGACCCGTCAAAAACGGGCGAACTAGCCCCATGGGGCTGTTTTCGTCGTTTATCTCGTTCTAGGCAAAATGTACAACCGATGTTGACTTGTTCTAACATTTTTTAATAGACACATACCATACCTTGTTAACAACAAAAACGACCATCACCACCTCCATCAATGTCTACAGATAAATACAAGAAATGTAAAGACAATTCTTTTTACTTCCGTAGTTTGTCATTACATCACCGGCGAAAGTTGTATCCAATCACCGCAAGGCTGAGAATCGAGGGGTGGGCGGACTTGCCCCCAGGGGCGTCGCTAGACCTTTTTCAGTGGGGGGGGGGGGGGTGTAGAGGCCAACGATTACCGACAAAACTAGCCACCAATTACCGACAAAATTAAATGTCCAATATCTACAAATTTAACCCTATAAACCCGGGGCCGAAGGCTAAATTGTTTTTCATATGGACCATCTATACTTGCGTATGCGCAAGTGGTCATTTTCCTCGACGACATAAATATACGAATTATTTCGTCAACTTAGTCAGCATCATAGCTATACATTTTAATGCAGGCGTGGAGGGCGGATCTTATTTTAGGGAGGGGCGGTAGTGAGCAAGCGGATCACTTAAAGAGCGCGCTTAGAGGGGCTGTGGGTAATAGGCCTCCCGCGCGGAGCGCGGAAGCTTAGACGTTACATTAAATTATGAGAAAAAGCAGACGATTCATTGAACCGTGCTCGACTCTTAATCCTTGTCTTAATTCAGTTTCTCCCCCTCCCGCGCGAAGCGCGGAAGCTTTGACGTTTCATTAAATTATTAGAGAAAGTAGACGATTCGTTGAACCGTGCTCGAATCGCCTAAATATAGTTTTCACTTTCCGCGCGAAGCGCGGAATTTTTGGCGTTTCATCACAATATAGAGAAAGGAAGACTGTACCGTTTTCGACTCTTAATAAGCCCTATTTGTCTGAATTCGGTTTCCCCCTTTTGCGCAAAGCGCGGAAGCTTTGACGTTTCCTTAATTTTTTAGAGAAAGAAGACGATTCGTTGTACCGTTCTCGACTCGTCTAAATGAAGTTTTCCCCTCCCGCGCGAAGCGCGGAAGTTTTGACGTTTTGACGTTTCATTAAATTATTAAAGAAAGAAGGCGATTCGTTTTACCGTTTTCGACTCTTAATAAGCCCTATTTGTCTGAATTCAGTTCCCCCCCTCTCGCGCGAAGCGCGGAAGCTTTGACGTTTCCTTAAATTATTAGAGAAAGAAGACGATTCGTCGTACCGTTTCCGACTCTTATTAAGCCCTATTCATCTGAATTCAGTTTGCCCCCCTTTCGCGCGAAGCGCGGAAGCTTTGACGTTTCCCTAAATTATTAGAGAAAGAAGTCGATTCGTCGTACCGTTTTCGACTCTTATTAAGCCCTATTTATCTGAATTAAGTTTCCCCCTCTCGCGCGAAGCGAGGAAGCTTTGACGTTTCCTTAAATTATCAGAGAAAGAAGACGATTCGTTGAACCGTGCTCGACTCTTAATCCTTGTCTGAATAAAGCCTCCCCCTCCCGCGCGAAGCGTGGAAGTTTTGACGTTTCATTAAATTATTAGAGAAAGAAGGCGATTCGTTTTACCGTTTTCGACTCTTAATAAGCCCTATTCATCTGAATATAGTTTCCCCCCTTTCGCGCGAAGCGCGGAAGCTTTGACGTTTCCTTAAATTATTAGAGAAAGAAGACGCTTCGTTGTACCGTTTTCGACTCTTAATAAGCCCTATTCATCTGAATTCAGTTTGCCCCCTTTCGCGCGAAGCGCGGAAGCTTTGACGTTTCCTTAAATTATTAGAGAAAGCAGACGATTCATTGAACCGTGCTCGACTCTTAATCCTTGTCTTAATTCAGTTTCTCCCCCTCCCGCGCAGAGCGCGGAAGCTTTGACGTTTCATTAAATTATGAGAAAAAGCAGACGATTCGTTGAACCGTGCTCGACTCTTAATCCTTGTCTGAATAAAGCCTCCCCCTCCCTCGCGAAGCGTGGAAGTTTTGACGTTTCATTAAATTATTAGAGAAAGAAGGCGATTCGTTTTACCGTTTTCGACTCTTAATAAGCCCTATTCATCTGAATAATTATAGTTTCCCCCCTCTCGCGCGAAGCGCGGAAGCTTTGACGTTTCCTTAAATTATTAGAGAAAGAAGACGCTTCGTTGTACCGTTTTCGACTCTTAATAAGCCCTATTTGTCTGAATTCGGTTTCCCCCTTTTGCGCAAAGCGCGGAAGCTTTGACGTTTCCTTAATTTTTTAGAGAAAGAAGACGATTCGTTGTACCGTTCTCGACTCGTCTAAATGAAGTTTTCCCCTTTCGCGCGGAGCGCGGAATTTTTGGCGTTTCATCACAATATAGAGAAAGGAAGACGATTCGTCGTACAGTTTTCGACTCTTAATAAGCCCTATTTGTCTGAATTCAGTTCCCCCCTCTCGCGCGAAGCGCTCAAGCTTTGACGTTTCCTTAAGTTATTAGAGAAAGAAAACGATTAGTTGTACCGTTCTCGACTCGTCTAAATGAATTTTTCCTCTTCCGCGCGAAGCGCGGAATTTTTGGCGTTTCATCACAATATAGTGAAAGGAAGACGATTCGTTGTACTGTTGTTGACTCTCAAACCTTGTTTGAATTTAGTTTCCCCGAAAATTTTAAACTTCCGATTTCTTTAGCTGATGTTATAGGAAAGTAAAACTTCGATAAAATACAAGTATTGTAGTTTTAGTCACTCTCGAAGTCGTCACAGCGGATAAAAAGTCACAGTTCGTAGGAACAAAAACTTGTCGGCCGACCGACAATATACATCTACCGATTTCAAACTTCTACATAGTACACGAGGATCGAGCAAGAATACCGACACAGCTGACCCGACACAGCAACATATTTACACGTGTCTATCTTGATCCCTCGACGAGACGACTCCACCCAACAACCCCCTTCTCTCTTTTACTCCCACTCCTCCTCTCTCAGGCTCTTACCTCCCCTCTCTCTCCTCTCTCTCACCCCCGTTTCTTTTGTTTCCCTTTTACTTTTTTCTCTTCTTTTTTTCCTTTTCTTTCTTTTCTTTCTTTTCCTTCCTTTCCTCTCCTCCCTCTTTTTTGTTTCTCTTTCTTTCTTTTCTTTTCTTTTCTTTCTTTTCTTTTCTTTTCTTTCCTTTCTTTTCCTTTCTTTCTTTTCTTTTCCTTTTCTTTTTTTCTTTTCTTTCCCTTTCCCTCTCTTTTTCCCCCTCCCCTTTTCTCTTTTTTTCCCGACGGCAGCGCAATTTTACCGACAATATCCTGACAGGTGGGGTGTGTCGCACCCCCCCCCCCACACCCCCCCCCCCTTTGGCGACGCCCCTGCTTGCCCCCAGGGCGGACTAGCCCCGCTCTCCCTTACTATCTTTAATGTTCTCTCAGTAATTGTGTTTTGGGCGTTCCTAACTCAAGCTATGCTTTTCGGGTTTTCGCCTCTTTCTGTTATCTGAATTATTTACTGTACTCTATATTCATTTTTTTATTTATTTTTTATTTAGGGCCTAGGTTTTATTTCCACATTAACTGCATATGAAAAGAATTTACAAAGGGCATATACAAGGTAACAAAACATGTACATATAATCGATGGATACAACAGTGAAAAAAGAAAGATTTAATGGCACTTAATACAAATGATGCTAACAATAATCTACAGTAAGCCTAATAAGGAAACCTTGGAAGCATAATTGCTTGTAATTAAGGTTCCCTTTACACAGTACGTTTGTTACATAATATATAAAACAAAAAACAAAAGAAGAACAAAAACGGGTGTGTGGTGCAGCCAACCAACAAAATGTTGATAATACCGGTGGTCTCCGGCCATCATACAGTAGAAGTTAGGCCTATGTTTCAAGTGATATTTCAAAGTAATTAATTGTTGAAATCATTGTTACATATAATTTATACATACATTGTCTTTTATATTGTACCATTGAGAAGGAAATAAATGTTAATAAATACAAAAGAAAAATGTTTCTTCCATGCCCCAGAATGGGCTGTTTAAGAAATAAAAATCATCGTCATTGCCAATCATTGGCATGTACAGAATACTTTATAAATAATAAGTGATATCGCAATCAAATTGGACAAGGTCAAGGAATCGGAAAAATCATAATAATAATTTATTGATTGATTGATTTTATTTGCCATGCCTCGATCGATCATCAAAGGCCTACAACAAGAATAAAAGAATAAAAGATCAAAATGCAAGTCAGCTTGAACAGGATAAGCCATTTAAAAAAAAAAAAAAATTAGTGTCCTGCATGCATTTTCGAAAAAATAGGAAGGAGGAGGCCCTTTTCACCCCCTTCAAAATGGCCGCATTTTCCCTGACGTCCAGCCAGTCTGGCTGTTTTTTAAGATGACCGCAGTATTTATGTTTTTTTTTTTTTTTTTTAATCTTTACAGTTATTATCATAAATATCGATTTCAACACTGACATATCTTGTGATCGAGCCACTCTCCAAATTGAATGCATGATTGAAATTTGTCTTAAGTTGCCAATTAATGTTTGATTGACATTGACTGCATGAACTTTCACAAATGTAGAACTTCTTACTTTAACTTGTTTTTTTCAAGCTTTCACTGACCTGCTTCTTTTAAACCAACTTAATATTAGGGTGGACTTTCTTTACACAAACTCACAACAAAGCAACAGAGGACAGATATAGTATTTTTGTAAATGATAATAATAATCATATATTTACAGAATGTACCATTCCGTCATAACAGGAAAACTTTAAAACTATGTAATTGTACTTTGCGATTACTAAAAGTATAACCAGGCTGTCATAAAATTAGTTATTCCAATACAGATAGCCTAGATAATACAAAATGTACTTACCCTCTAATATTCGCTCTGTCTCCCGTGCCTTTGGGCCTAGCGTTTCCTCTAAAAACGCCTTTAGCATGTCAGCCATTTTCAAACGTCGACGGTAGCTCAGATCGCAGATCGAAAAGTATTCCCGCTCGCATGATGTCACATGTCATGTGACTAAATCTTATCGCCAGGATTGGTCAATTTGCCGTTAATTTTCGGAACTTTTTTTAATCTTTTGGGATTGAAAAAAATATATTTGAAACTCGGATTAAGAACCAGTTTAGCAATCTTTTAAGATTAAAAATCAATCTTTATGGATTTAATTTCATTCAAATCCGGCTTAAGATTTAAATTTTAAATCCCTGTAATTTAGAGTGTACAGTGCGTCCCAGAAAAAACGAAACCGAGAAGTATCGATGTTCTATCAAAACCTAATCACAACTATAATTAATGAATGATACATATTTGGAAAGCTTTGAGTCTCCTCTTTCATGTGATGCTACTCAGATGATGCATTTTTCACGCATGAGTGATTAAAAGCAATTTTAAGGAAGGAAACCAAAAAGACATTTGGCGGGCGGTATCTAAATTTCGAAGAAAAATTCACATTTCTAGAAAGTTGAGTTTCTGCCCTTATGACACCTCAATTAGGAAAAATGAGCAAGGAATGACAAAGTTCTGTTTGTTTAAAGTAGTGCTTGCATTTCCATAATTTTATTAAACGAATTCGTTCTCACTGGCTGCCTGCCGTATCAATAAACGAAATTAACAAAAGACTTAACTCCGTTTCGTTGACAATCAGCCGTAGACGAGAGTCTTCATGCATGGCTGATTGTCAACGAAACGGAGTTAAGTCTTTTGCCAAATCTGCTTTTTGCTACGGCATGCACCAAGTGAAAACGAATTCGTTTGTTAAAATTATGAAAATGTAAGGGCTACTTTAAACAAACAGAACTTTTGTATTCCTCGCTCATTTTTCCTGATTGAGGTGTCATAATGAAAGGGCAAAAACTTAACTTTCTAGAAATGTGAATTTTTCTTCGAAATTCAGATACCGCCCGCCAAATGTCTTTTTGGTTTCCTTCCTTCAAAATGCTTTTAATCACTCATGCGTGAAATATGCATCATCTGAGTAGCATCACATGAAAGAGGAGACTCTAAGCTTTCCAAATAAGTATCATTCATTAATCATAGTTGTGATTAAGTTATAATAAAACATCGATACTTCTCGGTTTCGTTTTTTCTGGGACGCACTGTATTGTTATCTTGCAAGAAAAATGGTCCAAATTAAGAGAAATGAAACATGCACAAACTATAAGCCGTATTACTATTGGAAATGCACTCGCTCGCTTCTGTTTCTCAAATAAGCAAAATAGGCCTATAAGCTTCTTTGCCAAATAAGCTCTTACTCATTACATAAGGCCTAAAGTTCTAAACCATATTCTTGTATATATATTTTTTTAAATATCGCGGCCCGGCTAGCTTTGCATTTAAAGATAGGCTAAGCCTTTTCTAAGTTATTTTGATGATGTTATATTTTGCATGGAGGAAGCAAGACATGGAAATGTGATGATATATAAGTCAAAGAATGAACGATGCTTTTTATTCATTTGTTAGCTTATTATAAAAACGGGTCCATATAACCAGAATATCATAGTATCATACCGATATCAGAACGGACTATATAGGCCTAGCTACTATGTTCAAAAGAGAGTGGATATGCGAACGGCATTTTTTTTACTGCAAATACCGCGGTCTTGTGTCTACTTAATATTAAAAAAATATAGGTGACGCCGCCGCGGGCCGCCCCCCCCCCTTCCCACCCCTGGTTCCTTGGCCCCTGGAATAACTGTACTATTATATGACTGTAGTTATTAACGGAATAACAAAAATAGGTATACGGTCCCCAGGATACTTTTTTTAATTATTAAAGGGGGAAAAAGGCATAAAAGATAATGATGCATAATATGCATGCAGCCATCAGGTACGCCCTGTTAGGGAAAATAAATACACGAAACAAATATAGTGTTTTAAAAATTCAAAACATTTATTTAAAAGGAACTAGAGCCAACGAAATAATCTCTGACGAGGGATGGGAACAAATAAGCTGAACCAAGGTGTACTGGGCGTAGAACAGCTGGTGATAACACTAGGCGGACTCTGAAAAAGGAAAACAAAACTTATGTCAAAATACATAAAAATTATAAGTCATAGAATCAGATCAAATTGGATAAACACAGTCCGGTCACTAAACTTTACTGAAGTTGCCAGGTAAGGGCCTTTATTTTCACTTTCAATAAAATCTAATAATTTTAAAGAGCCCCAAAGGTAGGTATAACCACATTGAATGGGGTAAGTTCGCCCCTTAATGCGGGGCAAGTCCGCCCCCGGGTGAACATGACCCGTCAAAAACGGGCGAACTAGCCCCATGGGGCTGTTTTCGTCGTTTATCTCGTTCTAGGCAAAATGTTCAACCGATGTTGACTTGTTCTAACATTTTTTAATAGACACATACCATACCTTGTTAACAACAAAAACGACCATCACCACCTCCATCAATGTCTACAGGTAAATACAAGAAATGTAAAGACAATTCTTTTTACTTCCGTAGTTTGTCATTACATCACCGGCGAAAGTTTTATCCAATCACCGCAAGGCTGAGAATCGAGGGGTGGGCGGACTTGCCCCCAGGGGCGTCGCTAGACCTTTTTCAGTGGGGGGGGGGGGGGGGGGTGTAGAGGCCAACGATTACCGACAAAACTAGCCACCAATTACCGACAAAATTAAATGTCCAATATCTACAAATTTAACCCTATAAACCCGGGGCCGAAGGCTAAATTGTTTTTCATATGGACCATCTATACTTGCGTATGCGCAAGTGGTCATTTTCCTCGACGACATAAATATACGAATTATTTCGTCAACTTAGTCAGCATCATAGCTATACATTTTAATGCAGGCGTGGAGGGCGGATCTTATTTTAGGGAGGGGCGGTAGTGAGCAAGCGGATCACTTAAAGAGCGCGCTTAGAGGGGCTGTGGGTAATAGGCCTCCCGCGCGAAGCGCGGAAGCTTAGACGTTACATTAAATTATGAGAAAAAGCAGACGATTCGGTGTACTGTTCTTGACGCTTTACCCTTATCTGAATTCAGTTCTCCCCTCCCGCGCGAAGCGCGGAAGTTTTGACGTTTCATTAAATTATTAGAGAAAGCAGACGATTCATTGAACCGTGCTCGACTCTTAATCCTTGTCTTAATTCAGTTTCTCCCCCTCCCGCGCAGAGCGCGGAAGCTTTGACGTTTCATTAAATTATGAGAAAAAGCAGACGATTCGTTGAACCGTGCTCGACTCTTAATCCTTGTCTGAATAAAGCCTCCCCCTCCCTCGCGAAGCGTGGAAGTTTTGACGTTTCATTAAATTATTAGAGAAAGAAGGCGATTCGTTTTACCGTTTTCGACTCTTAATAAGCCCTATTCATCTGAATATAGTTTCCCCCCTCTCGCGCGAAGCGCGGAAGCTTTGACGTTTCCTTAAATTATTAGAGAAAGAAGACGCTTCGTTGTACCGTTTTCGACTCTTAATAAGCCCTATTTGTCTGAATTCGGTTTCCCCCTTTTGCGCAAAGCGCGGAAGCTTTGACGTTTCCTTAATTTTTTAGAGAAAGAAGACGATTCGTTGTACCGTTCTCGACTCGTCTAAATGAAGTTTTCCCCTTTCGCGCGGAGCGCGGAATTTTTGGCGTTTCATCACAATATAGAGAAAGGAAGACGATTCGTCGTACAGTTTTCGACTCTTAATAAGCCCTATTTGTCTGAATTCAGTTCCCCCCTCTCGCGCGAAGCGCTCAAGCTTTGACGTTTCCTTAAGTTATTAGAGAAAGAAAACGATTAGTTGTACCGTTCTCGACTCGTCTAAATGAATTTTTCCTCTTCCGCGCGAAGCGCGGAATTTTTGGCGTTTCATCACAATATAGTGAAAGGAAGACGATTCGTTGTACTGTTGTTGACTCTCAAACCTTGTTTGAATTTAGTTTCCCCGAAAATTTTAAACTTCCGATTTCTTTAGCTGATGTTATAGGAAAGTAAAACTTCGATAAAATACAAGTATTGTAGTTTTAGTCACTCTCGAAGTCGTCACAGCGGATAAAAAGTCACAGTTCGTAGGAACAAAAACTTGTCGGCCGACCGACAATATACATCTACCGATTTCAAACTTCTACATAGTACACGAGGATCGAGCAAGAATACCGACACAGCTGACCCGACACAGCAACATATTTACACGTGTCTATCTTGATCCCTCTAAGCTTTCTAAATATGTATCATTCATTAATTATGGTTGTGATTAAGTTATGATAAAACATCGATACTTCTCGGTTTCGTTTTTTCTGGGACGCACTGTATTGTTATCTTGCAAGAAAAATGGTCCAAAATAAGAGAAATGAAACATGCACAAACTATAAGCCGTATTACTATTGGAAATGCACTCGCTCGCTTCTGTTTCTCAAATAAGCAAAATAGGCCTATAAGCTTCTTTGCCAAATAAGCTCTTACTCATTACATAAGGCCTAAAGTTCTAAACCATATTCTTGTATATATATTTTTTTAAATATCGCGGCCCGGCTAGCTTTGCATTTAAAGATAGGCTACGCCTTTTCTAAGTTATTTTGATGATGTTATATTTTGCATGGAGGAAGCAAGACATGGAAATGTGATGATATATAAGTCAAAGAATGAACGATGCTTTTTATTCATTTGTTAGCTTATTATAAAAACGGGTCCATATAACCAGAATATCATAGTATCATACCGATATCAGAACGGACTATATAGGCCTAGCTACTATGTTCAGAAGAGAGTGGATATGCGAACGGCATTATTTTACTGCAAATACCGCGGTCTTGTGTCTACTTAATATTACAAAAAATATAGGGGACGCCGCCGCGGGCCGCCCCCCCCCCTTCCCACCCCTGGTTCCTTGGCCCCTGGAATAACTGTACTATTATATGACTGTAGTTATTAACGGAATAACAAAAATAGGTATACGGTCCCCAGGATATTTTTTTTAATTATTGAAGGGGGAAAAAGGCATAAAAGATAATGATGCATATGCATGCAGCCATCAGTATTTATCCAGTTCTCACACACACATTGGTATAGCCAACTCTCCAACCTGACTCTTCAACATAATATACGCTGACAATTTGGTCAAAGCTGGCATACATGTCAAATGAAATGATGCCGCAACTGCATTACTACAGGAATATTCAAGAGACCATATTTTTTATCAGGCGGATAACAATATATATTTAATAGACTTTCCTTTGAAATTCATACAATATATCCTCTCTTTCTTCCAAAGACCAGAAGAAAAAAAACTGAATAGAAACAGAGCTCTATGACACCACAGGCCAATGAACCGAGGTAAAAAGGAGAATCTCTCTTTCATTACGGCGCCTATACTGATCTTTCAATAAAGGCCACGTTCAATAATTTTCTTACTATATGCTTGGTCCCAATCTTCCTAATTCCACGGATAATAAATTCAAACTTTGGATTTTACTCTGAATCATCCGCTTCTCGTAGCAACTAGTGAACCGATGTTTTTTTTTTGATGTCGGGTTACAGTTACTTTACTGTAAAAAAATTGCTACGGGTCCGAGCCTGGCGATAGTTATTCTTCTCCTAGAAATCATGTTCAACAAAGAAGATGTACACAGACGATGATATTAGTGTGCATCTTTCCCCACCCAATATTTTTCTTCTAGATATCGCCCCGTCCCCCAACCGTAACTCTAAACCCGCTCCCTCCTCCAACCCCCCCCCCCCCCGCCTCCTCTCTCTCTCTCACTCTATACGTATATCTGTCTCAGCCCATTTCCCCCTTTCTTTCTCTCTCTGTCTATTCCCCTTCCTCTCTCCTTTCCCAAGTCACCCAACTTTCACATTCCTTTTTTTAATCCTGGTTAATATATAATTCATTCCACTTCGTATATTCATTGAAAGAATAATATGAATGCTAAAATAATTTTAGAAACTCTGTATGCAACACAGATTACAATTTGACAAAAAATATGAATCAATTATTTCATATATTTAAATAAAATTACAATGTTAGGAATTTTAAATATTATTTTCTAATTAAGACACAATTGGCAGCAGAGTCAATCAAACTATATTTAAAAACACTAATAATATTATCATTGAATTCTTGTTCTTATACACTTTGAAAAAAAAGTACAATTATACTGCCTAGTGAACCAAAATTATTGCATATTGCTATAGATTTAAAGTTAAGGGTATTGGAAAGAAATTGACAATAACAGACTACAAAATATTACATTTAAAAAGGGAAACCAATTGTTTGAAATATATTTTAACTTGATTTTATGCATTGTAGGCCCTGAAATTGAAACACCTTTTTTTTTCTTTTAGAATAGTGGCCCTGATAATCACACATGAGAAAAAAAACTTACATAAGTGAAAATATTCTAAAATTTACGCCCGATCATCTTTCTGTATCCTACAACACAGAGATTAGTGAGTACACTTTAGGTGCAGATGTATACTTCACACACCCACTTGTTACTTGTGTACCTTTAAAAATAAAATAGTTAACATTGTGTCAATTGTTACTTTGATATTACAATTATTGTAAATATTTTTTAACTATTCATTACTTTCATTCCAATAATAAACAGATTAAATGTCCATGCACTATGTAGTATACAGAAGCACATAATCTTGATCAGCATTTGTATTTACATGCCATCTAAAGGGAGTCAATGTCCAAATACATAATTACAAATATCATGAGCAGCAGTACCATATTCTACACATCATGTCCATACGTCAGGTATACATAACAAAATTCCTTTTCTAAAAGAGAACGCACCATCTACATTCTACATTACTCGAGGCAAGAAATATTACTGATCTTTGTATGGAGAAGAATACATGATTGTTTTGTTAGACATTAAGTATTTGGTATAAATTCAATTTGGCATCATGACTCACATTTCATTTCATTTCATTTCATTTTTATTTTTTCATTTCCAACAAAATACAATATATAATAACGAATACAATGTAAAATGTATACAAAACATAGTTACATTGGTAATAAACAAATCTTAATAATAATTTATACATTTTTGGAAGACAAAAAATGAATTTTAAAATTTAACTGCATTTATACTTTAAAGGAAATGGAGAGGTCCACTGAAAAGCAAAGCTTGTAAATTGTGGACCCCTCAGATAATAATGAGTGTGAAAAAAATATGGAATACATAATCAATGAAAGAAGAATAGTGGCCAACAGAGAACATTTATTAAAACACGTAATGACTGTAAACAAGAAGACGTAACAAATTACACGACGAAGAAAGAACAGAAAAAAGAAGGGAAAAAAAAAGGAAAAAAATGCGGGCTGCGTTTGGAGGGAAGGAGAGGAGAGAAAAAGGAAAGTTGTAGAGATCGAGCACGAAAATAGGGAGCGTAAATAAGACAATTTCATCACAAGAAAAAAAAAAGCTGACAAAGAGATTTGATGAATTAAGCCACTGCTGAAATACATACATGGCCATTATATATAGTCATAAGAAGTAACAACTTAAAATAATAAAAGTCACATTTGTATAGCACTTAATACATGTACTATATTTGTAAGTGCTTTACAATGTAGTTATCATTACTACGGCCATTGGATTCAATAATTGCTAATCCACACATGATAGTGCACATGAATTCACACAAAGCATGGCTTAAAAATATCAGAGAAGCATTTGGGCGTTTGTACAGTTAGTTTTAAGAATATACCCTTCTTCTTTGGTATAAAAGGTAAAACAAAATAACAATTTGTTTTCGTTACATTTAGAAATGTTTACAGAGTAAATTACAAATTTAATTTAAAAAAAACAAGTAATAATGGCCACTTCTATTCAAAATCATAGTGACCACTGTCCATTTCACAAGCTGCCTTGATATCAAGGATAAGATTAGGACAAATGATGCTTTATTTAATAAACTTTAATCTGATACAGACACATAAATTAGTTGTTTTTTTGGTTTAAAATAAAATATATTCCAAGATAGGGTAATTAATACATGAAAACATCAATAATACCTTGTTTACTCTACCCTCTTCGGTCTTTACTCTTATTGTTCTAGAGCAGATACACATGGTAAGTATGCATACAAAACCAAATCTATGAAAATGAAGAAGAACAAAACTATCTGTTTGGAGCCAGAAGGGCATTAAAGGTAAAGACCAGTATTGGAAACGCCCCAATTTCAAAAAATGAAATGGAAGCTCTCATTACCAATCATGTGAAAGAATGTTTTGACTAATACATGATGATAAAAAATTTGCCGGGAAACCGCCTACTTATTCATATATTTGGTAAATTTGTTTTTCTCATGGTCTGTGAGAGATATAGGGTAGTCCCATATACATCTTTCTGTGTATAGTGCTTGTAACTTTACGAAGAATGGGCCAAATTTCTTATCATTTTGATGATTCCAGAACCTTGCAGATGCTAGATGCTAGATGATCAACCTTTTCTGATCGATTACACATCGTTTCTTTCACAATGCAATCGCATGACCATAACTGGTCTTTACCTTTAACCTATATTCTGTAACACCAAAGTAATGCCCTTGTGGCTCCAACAGACGAAAAGATTATTAGGAATGGTTGTAGGAAGAAACCATAAATTTGAATACACTAGTAAATTGTATATTTGTCATGTCTTCAATTTCAATCATTTATAGTAATCCATTCTGTATTTAGTGATCTCTACATTATTTGCAACAATAGCAAAGATTTTATTTTTTAAAATCTTTTTTCTCCTTCTCATTCAACTACAGGAGCAAGAAGTTACAACTAAAAAGTGTATTAGATGACACACATATCATCGAGAGATTTTTGGAGAAATAACAAACCTCAGAATAAAACCTGCCTAGACTGCACATTGAGAAGGAATCTAAACAAAGCACTATCAAAAGTTGACATTGCAATCTGTTGGCGGCTTTGACCTTTCTTTATACATTTGTATTACCCCTCATGGTATTACGTTACTTTGAAACAAGAATTGCACTAATAATCATTACAGTAGCAATGCACTGGTGATAGAGATGGTTGCATGTACATGTTATCTTTTTACTGCAATACGAGAGTGGTCAGTTCTTTATTCCTTTTACTTTCTCTATAGATTCAATTAACAAGTTTATTCACCACTTTCAATGTTGTAAGCATGTATAAAGATGACTCAACTTTGGCAGTATTGCATAGCAAGCATGTAGGATTTATCCTAAGCAACATCGAATACAAAACAAAAGCATTGTATAGGAATACGTAAATTAACGAGTTGCACATACTTATATCCGGGGCCCCATTTCACAAAACTTGACATCAGTGACAAATGACAATTTTTTGTTATAACCTAGTGAAATCCTTGCTTCTGATTGGCTATAAGCAGATTTGTCACTGATTTTTGTAATTTGTCATTGAAAAAAGGCTTTGTGAAACGGGTCCCCTGTCTTTCCTCCTCCACGTTTCTTCATGATTACTGGAAACAGAAAAATGAGACCAATTAGAATTTGTGAGTAACTGCGGCCAGTGCCCAGAAGGGAATCTTGATGAAACCTGGGATCATGGCCGCAACCCAAGTGTGTCCACCCATCAGGGCCAGCGCCTTCAGCTGACGGTAGTTCATCGGCCTGTGGCCGTCGACATCCGTGAAACCGTACTCCTCTGCGAGCTCCATCGTGAGGAGCACACGGCCGGTCTTCTTCATGACGTCCTTGTCGGCGGCGAGATTGACCACGCACTTGCCGGCGTACTCTGGGCTCTCTCCCATCAAGAAGATGTCCCTTTGCTGTGGGTGTGGAAACAGAGTGACATACCGTTAACATAAACACATCGAGAACCAAGTGGTATTGATCATGTCATAATGTACAAAGCTCATTCAGGCCTTCTTCATTTGCCTTTATTTCAACAATGACAATAGTAATTGTTTATCATTTTTTTTGTTTGTTATAGCGATTAGAGACTTCATTGGTTAGCGATTTATAAGCACCGTTTTTTATCATTATTTATTATTGAGAAACTGCTCGTTTTCCACTGAATGACCATTTTCTAGAATGTTAATAGACCCTTTTCCTTGTCCTCTCTTCTCAAATGTAGGACGTGGCATTTCTGACTTTTGCATAACCCCTCCAAACACATCATTGACGTCACTAGCATTTACAAGATGGTCTATCCCTCTACTTAACGATAATTCTATTTTCAAACATGCCCCAGTCCATGTATATCAAATAAGCTTCTACAAACCAACTACCCCCCCCCCCCCCACAATATCAAATTATGAAGCACAACATCCCTTTTCAGATCCTTACCTTTGCTTCGTATCCTCCAACTTTAAAGCTCATGTCGGGATCTTTGAACTTTTCAAGGATTTGTTCTGTTTTGACTGCACCAGGCCAGAGTGAGATCGCTGCTACACCATGCTTCTTTAACTCATGAGCGCAATCTGTTGCTAACCTGTCAACCTATAATGCACAAATAGAAAAAATAATGCCCAATGAAATTATGTCCAATTACAGTAAAAACCTGTATATAGAGACCACCCAAGGGGGAAAAGAAAAAAGTGGTTGTAATAGGCAGGTGGTCTTAATGTACAGTTCCTTTCGTACACATTTCAGCGGGATACATTCAAGGAAAACAAAAAAAATGCCATATGTTTGATTCAGGAGTATAAAACGTACATGTGCATGCTCATCTGCAAGTTACCTGTCTAGTTGTGTCATGTCAATACCACATATCAGATTATACCATTTCAAAATATAATGATATCAAAATAGGGGGCAGAAAGAGGAATCCATAACATTACCCTGTCATAATCATTCTCATGCCACCTTCAGAACTTAGTTACTTCCTTTTAAAGCCCCACTGTCCTACTTGTAGCTACTTGCTCCCTCTATATAGAAAACTTCCCAAATCAGTGCCTGTTGGTCCCCCATGATCCTCTATTTCTTATGTTATTTGAGAGCTGAGTTGATGAGATAGCCACCTGTCAGTGACCTCGCTGTGTGGTCTAATCCCTCCTAGCCACACTAATGTTGATAAGCTTTAACAGATAACATCTTCTAATTATTACTTCCCCCCCTCTTTTTTTACAGATAACTTCAAATTATATCAGCCGATTGATAACATTTTCTACATGGAGTGCATATGAATATTGGACACTGAAGTTGATGGAAACAGATTAAATTTTAAAAAATTGGGATGATTTTGTTAGTAGAATGTAAATTGAAATATTTATTCCCAGATTCTTTTTTTTTTTAATGGAAACTTACGGCAGCTTTTCCGACCCCATAAGCGACGTTGAAGAGGTATCTGAGCCCGCCTCCTGACGAGATATTCACAATGAGACCCTGTTTGGCTGGAACCATCAGTTTGGCTGCATACACTGAACATATGTAATGATTCCTGTCAATCAAAAAGGAAAAAAAAAGTAGGGATAATCTTCTTGATAACAATCTCCAGGGATAAAATGTTAACTTTTAACATGGCATGGCTATATACATGTACATGAATGATAACTTGGTTAACCTTTTTTTTAACTGAAAAAGAAAGGCATATATATATTCTCACTTTTTATTTTCACATACCGGTACCAGTAAAACCGAAAAGCACTAGGCTCAAAAGGCTGACATAGTTCATTTCGATAAAACACACAAAGAAGTATTTTCATGCAATTAATACTTATTATGTGAGGGCATTTCGAGAACAGTTAATCTCATATTATATTGCTGCTTGGATGGTTTTCTACACTGGAATAAAATAATATTATTTATTACTTTTTTGTCATTGATTAACCTATACTAGACCTCAAGTCTGCCCTACTTACCTCAGACCAACATTGTTGATATCATCCCAGATGGTTTCAGGTAGCTCCCAGAATGGGGTATTCACTGCACCCATAAGAGCCTGCAAAGAATATTAAAGGATATGTTAAAATATGCATGTACAAGGTTATATTAACCTCAAGCTAAAGTGTACATGATACAGAACAATCTATGCAATATATTATGATATCATAGATTGCGATACTGATAAACAACCAACCACAAATTCGGTGGAGAAATAATGTGATGGAAGTGGTGCAATTTTTCTCTTTGAAAAAGATTACTTTTCAGCTTATAGGCTGTACAAAGCAAAAACATCGTTTGAAGTTGCGCGCTCATGCAAAAATAGCCAATCAAGATCGACTGTAATGCATGTTCATTTGAATTTATTTAAACAGATTCACAATTTGTAACCTTTGCCTTGAAACAAGACTAGGTATGACATTGTAAGTGTCCTTCAAGTACACTACACAGGACTACAGATAAGTGATGTGTGTGTTTGTGTGCATTATACCCTTTGCCTGATATAGCAGTACACTTGTACATAGACTAGATAGACATGCTAGATGGTGGTAGCTGGAAACTGAGTAGCTGGTTGTTTGTGGAGAATCTTCTCTAAATTATTGCATCCTCGGGTGTTTTAATGACGAAGAAGCAGAATAAGGAGGCAAAGAGGTTAGTTATTCCTTTGAATGTATTATTTTGTGATATTAAGATAAGAAAGATTGTTTATTTGATGTTTAAATAGTGATGAGTTTCTATTAAGATTGTGTGTGTGTGCCACACCTTTCAGTACATTCATTTGTGTATAGTAGTTGTTAATATACAGTGTTATTATAGAACTTAAAAAGTATTTCATAGCTGAGTCAGGTTTATTTATATTATTGCAAATGCAAGTGGAATAATGTGATGTTTACTTTGGTAATCTGTTTTATGTTGAATTGTTAGAATACTTACAAAAGGAGAGTGTGTATGGAAATTGTATTGATAGATGTAGGTCACCAGTGCGCCTGACAGAAATTGGCACTTCTTTGTTATGATAATGCAGGATTTACTGTTGGTTTGAGTTTAAGAATTTGCTCTTTATTGATAACTTGTAGAACCTGATTAGTCTACTATCAAGGAAAATTTATACTTAGCCTTTTCAGTATTGTTTTAAGTAACAAATAGATAGGCATTTATATCTCGTAGCTTGTTTAGTAATTTCATTTTATTACGTTCTTGTTACAGTTTTCACGGAATGCTAGAACGCAGGAATGATTCCTGGAAGATGGAATGAAAGATTGGAAAGAAGAATACGAATAAACAGACATTCCCGTAAAAACCTTGTCCGACTTTATTATTGCGTCCCGCCCACAACTACAACTACGTCGACTATTGAATTTTATCGTCAGGATTTGCTTGGTAATATAAATCTTTACTGAATGGCGATCAATACACTTTCTTGTTACAGTTATTAAAATGTATAAGGTGTCAATTAATTCAAGCTGCAAGAATTTCTTCAAGGACTTACATTTTTATAAAACTTTTTGGTTTTATTCTTACATCATTCTCTGCATATATATATATACCATTAAATAACCTCTCGCCGTTAGCTGTTGGGACTCTTGATCGCGGTAAAATTAATTTTGTTTCGGCACAAAACTACTACCTTTTACTTTGTGGCTATAAAGTCAACCTTAAATTCCATATACATTTTGTGAGATAACTGATAAGACAACTTTTGGCTAATTTGTAAATTTACCGTCGTGCAAGCAGACCCGTGGAGTTCAGTCTGGAAATGGTTTGCGAGTATCTAAAGACAACGGCTCACAGACAGAAACGTGGCACCAATCTTACGGACGCTCTACTGGTGGACCCTCAAATTTCCTAAGCTACGACAAGTTATGTAGTAGTATTCTATGTAACAAGGAAACGACTGGCTGAAGGAAAACAAACTCATTGCAAGTCAAAGATCTTGCCATACATGTCATGACGACATGAAACTGTACATTATAAGTGATCGACATGATGGATTGAAATGGATGTGTCGTAAAAATAAAGGAATGGACAGACACTGCAAGGAATGTTCCATCCGAAAGGATTCTTGGTTTGAAAACAGCAATCTCACCATCCCTGAATCCCCGAAATACATGTATTGGGAATATCACAAGCCAACATAATTCTACAACTTCAACTATCTGACCACACATCCGTTGACTGGGCTATGTTCTGCCGGGAAGTTTGTTTGGAAACTTTGAACAACCAGAAATGAAAAATAGGTAGCCATGGAAAGATTGTGTAAATAGACGAATCCAAAGTAAGCAAAAGAATGTATCATCGAGATCATATGGTAGAAGGCCAATGGGTTTTTGGAGGGATTGAAAGAGAAAGCAGGAACAGCTTCATGTTTCCTGTTGAAGACAGATCAAAAGCCACTTTGCTTCCACTGATTCTTGATCACATTGAGCCTCACACAACTATCGTTTCAGATACAATCGACTTAAATCATGAACTTTTAGTGGAATTTTAATTTGTGTATAGCTGTATATTCAAGCAAAACCAGAACTTGAGATTACTTTGGAAATAGGTCTATACTTCCTTTAATACAAAAGGAACTTAGGAAAATGGAGAATGAAATACTTAAATGATTGGAGTGAAGAAGAGTGAATAGGAAAATAAAAAGAAAGAGACCCATAACGAACCAGGGCTGATGATACTAACTTTATCAGAGAAAAATTGTTGGTGGAAATAATCATTGTTTTTGGTTTTGTGTGAACATGACTCAGTACTGTGGCTTTTTTTGTTTCCTGTGAAGAAGCCATTACGTTGCTGTGACTCATACCACACACAAATACTTCTAACAGTTGAACACACCTGTCTCTTCATCAACCATTCAGGTGATTTGATTAAAACTTGCAACTGATTCATTCTTTAATAGTTTAGGAAGATGGAGAAAACAACAAACCACAGTACATTCAAAATGAAAAAAACAAAGAAGAAGCTCAGTAATAAGACCCTACATATAAAAATACAATGGTATATTGCTGTGAGAATTTCTGTTATTCTTCATATCTATATGTATGAAAGAAGATGAAATATTACAAGTGAACAATATTCTGCATTAAGTACTTTTAATAGTCATTCATAACAACATCCTCATTGCGATTTTAAATGCCTCACCGTCTCAAAGCGTTTGACAGGACATCACAAAAAAGTCTTCTTTTTTTCCTTTTTAATAAGCCCTATTCCCACAACTCTTATTCTAAACAATTATTACCCAATAACTTTCATGACTGTTTTGAATATAATAGCAACATATTTAAGTATAAAACAAGAAATTCCAATAAAATCTATGTACCTTTTTATAATTTTAACTTTTCAAGAACCACAGTAAGTTTTAAAGGCCCACAGCTTTGGAATGGGTTGCCAGATGTTTTAAAAGAAATATCAAATGTTTTCGCATTCAGGAAAAAATATAAATCGTATCTTCTTAATAGTGAGTAGTTTTATTTGATCTAATTGCCTTTTATGTGATTTATGTAAATAGTTATGTTGTGTTTTATGTGATTATGCTATGTTATATTATCTGTTTGTTTGATTGTTTTTTTTAAATAAATTTTTAATTAATGTATTTCTCTTGAAGGGTGGTAATATAGGGGATCAGCCTTGACAGGCCAATGGCATTTGTTGATCTCTCGCATTCATCACCCTTCATCCTTCTTTCATAGTACCATGTCAATGAATGTTTTTATATTTATATTGTTTAATTTATACTGATTTGTTTGTATATCTTCTGATGTTTTTTTTTAAAGAGATGTGAAATAAAATTGAATTGAATTGAATTGTATCTTTGTGGACTTACAGAGACGGCAGCATATGCATTGTTGACTAGGACATCCAGATGACCATTCTGTTCCTTCTCTATCCTTTCAAAAAGTGCTTTGATCTGGTCATCTTTGGAATGGTCACACTGGACTGGAACACATTTGCCTCCTCTGTCATCTATCTACAGGAAAGAGAAACACGAAGGGAAATGAATAATAAATAACACAAAAAGTAATAAAATGTAAGGTACATAATATGAAGAAAAAAAAGATTTGTTGTTTTTGTTTTAATCCCAGGGAAGCCTAATTAGCTTCAATGCCGTTCTTCCCGAGGGCCCTGCAACTATCGTTACCCAAGCAAGTGCCAGGTACCCATTTACACTAGGGCGGAAAGCAGCAAAAGTGGATTAATGTCCTGCCAAAGGACATTAGTGCTGATCTGGGATTCATATATGTGCCTACCAACTTATAGTTTATAAATTCCTGAGAGAACATACATACTTTATGACATGAATCGTGTCATAAAATCAAATTCAACAATATTGCTAATGTTATCTGAAAATATAAGGACAACAATTAAACACAGGGGTCTTACATCTTATCCTTGTAAGAAAATCACAGCATTGCTAACCATAAATTCTGGAGGTCTCTCGACCAATATCTCAGCATGGAATAAAGAAATTTCGTATACTCTTGCTCCTTCTGTTTATAAATTCATGTTAAATCAAGCAACTTATTAATCAAAGAGTTCCCTTGGTTCTCAGATTGGAGGATTGACTTACTTCTCTTGCTGTTTCTTCCAATGACCCTCCGACTCCATCTTGCTTTGGTTTCAATGTTCTTCCTACAAAATGAATCACAATAGAAACAAATGTTAACTCAGAAAACAACCAGATGGAACTTCAACTGATACATACATGACCTGAGTTTGGCAGGAATCCGTCAATCGGTTCTTGAGATAATGCGATCACATGCTAATTTTGCATACATAATGAGCCCTGTGACCTTTGACCTCATGACCCAAAAATCTAATCAGTTCATTGGCTGTATAAAATACATACATGACTTAAGTTTGGCAGGAATCCATCAATTGGTACTTGAGATAACGCGATCATGAGCCATTTTCGCATATATAATGAGCCCTGTGACCTTTGACCTCGTGACCCCAAAATCTAATCAGTTCATTGGCTCTGCGAGATACATACATGACCTAAGTTTTGCGGGAATTAACCAATCGGTTCTTGAGATAACGCGATCACGAGAACGGGACGGACGGACAACCCGAAAACATAATGCCTCCGGCTACTTTGTAGCGGAGGCATAAAAATGTCTAAAACATCAGAAGAATTTGTGCACAGATGGCCAGAAAAATAATTATGGAAATAAGATGATGGTTGCTACGATACCATGATCAAAATTGTTTATACTAAAGATAATAACCATAATCAAACTATTGCTGGTAATGTCTATGCGAATTAATTAAATTATCTGTCCCAAATGGAGCATTTAAATATTTTAGGCCATGTAAAATTTATTACATGTTGATTGTCCGGATTTTTTGAAAGAGAGGAGGAGGGTGTACCATGTTATTTGATATTTGATATTTTTCCCAAGATGGCTGCCGCGTGTACAAATAGTATATAATTGAATATGTACATCAACCAACGTTGCTGTAGTATGCAAGTCGTTGCATGCGCATGCATGCTGTCTGAAATCCAGCGCTAGAGCGCGGCCGCGCTATCGTGAGGTATCTGCGATGCGATGATCAGTCGACTCGATCGACTCATCTCTAGCTAGCTCCTCGACTCAAGCATATACATGCGATATATGCATGCGCAGCGCATGCATCATCGCATCATTTTTTAGCGCAGCTTCACTTCAGCATATCGCCGATCATATAGCATATCAACCACTCTACATTTCAATACAATTTTTTCTAGAGTCTTAGTATGTTTGTACAAGAATATTTGAACAGCGTATTTGAAGAAAAGGTGGAAAAGATGCATATGGTAAGTATTCTGTGTTGTTTTCTGAATAAAAAGAAAATATATCAAATATCAAATATAAGGAGGCGGGCGGAAAAAAGGAAGCGGGCGGGGACGATCAACATGAAATCAATTTTACATGGCCTTAGCACCCAGTAATGACAATCTATTATGCAATACAGCTTCCCATGTAGACAATTTTACTGCACCAATTGAGAAGTTGCAATATTTGTCCTCAAATATTTGCAATTCAGCTTCACACCATGTTTGTTTTTCCAGAGAAGTATAAAAAAGAGGTTATCACATCACAACCACGGCAATAAAATAAATTATCATTTACAAATTTGAAATAGTACACAACTACAGACGCATTCTTGATAAGAAGAGAATATCCTTCACACTTTCAAAGTGTTAATACTTCTAAATTCATTGCCTTAAAAGTTAAAATGCAGGATTACAGGATTCTAACGAAAAGATATTTGCCTTACAATATTATTCAGAATAATTGCATTATTTAAAAACATCATAAGCTAAATTATCCTGCCATCCACATGTACATGTACACCACTATACTCAAAGGAGTAAATTGCCAGTTGATGTGATTCCCTATACATAGAAAAATCACTCCAAAGTGCTTTAAATAACACAATGTAATTACCTGTGATGTAGACTGTAGCTCCTGCTTCTCCTAGCTGCAGAGCGATCCCCTTGCCAATACCTCTGGTAGCACCAGTCACAAGACACACTTTACCAGCTAGTCGACCACTCATCTTGACTGATTCAAATTATCACTTCTAGATAGAGAAATAGACAGAGAAAAACAAAAATTGCTCAATGAGATTTGAATATCCCTGAATGTCTACAACCCGACTATTGCTGATTACGTCAAAGAAGTTAAATGGTGTCATATCGCTGACGTAGCTGAATAGCTGAACATTTTTGGAGGTAAAGATTTTGTATGGATTAACAAAACAAATAAAAAATTTAAAAAAAACATACAGATTACGAATACAGACAAACCATCAAACTTTCATGATCGGGATTTAAACAAGTTATGAATCATACATTTTCCTTTTAAAAGATGACATTTGAATGAAAATATTCAAATCAAATTAGTAAAAACAAATCATTTTCTGATTGCTCAATACCTGGGTCCCGTCTTACAAAGAGTTGATATCAATCGTAACTTATTTGCGATTGATATCAATCGTAACTATGTACATAAGAGATGGGAGACTGCAAACTTGCGATTGATTGGAGGACTTACGATTGATTTGGATCGATCGTAACTCTTTGTAAGACGGGGCCCAGAAGTGTTATTAAAGACAGATCCTTGCCATACTAAATTTCCCTTCCCAGATTGATATCGGACTGATTAAAGACATCTCCCTTACAATTTTAGCTTTTACATACCAAATACAGTACACAACAGCAAGGTGCAATGTGCGACAAAGTACAAACCAACTTGCCTGTAATGTATTCCAAGCTCACTGTAATATTCTGGCTGGTAACAAATTTGCACAGGTTGAAGATATATATTGTTGTAGTGCCCTCAACAAATTAATTGCATCTCAGAAATCATGTTCAATATACTAAGTATTTGACAAAAGATTTACAATAAGCTCATGCCACTTTAATCCTACAGTGTACTTGAGAGTACCAGTAACCAAATGAGAATACAATCAACCAACAAAGTCACCTACGTAATGTTGATAAGACTGATTGCTTGCTGATCAGACAAGACAACCACAGCTACTAGACTATAAAATCATATGGAGACAGATTTATTTCAAACAGATGTGCTTGCCATGGTCATGTGACCATATTCTGTGTCCTAGGTGACCTACTTGGAGACCAAAGGTCAAATATGTGATTGTGCAGATATATCACCAACCACATTTGGAGGGAAAATGAGAACAGTGTGCAGTGTGAAGCTCTCAATGAAGAACAATTGCTCTGGAGGCAAATATAAAGTGCTATAACCTCTTTTATCCTATTGTTTTATAATTAATGACTAGCTGGACCCGCGGAAATCCGCGGGATTCTAGAACGCGCGGGTGGGGCAGGGGCGGATCCAAAAGGCAGCGAGGTAGGGGGCCACATTTGTGAGTAAATATCAAGCCGCAACTCGCTCTGGACTTCGACACGCAGGTGGACATCGGACGGAGCATAGCCAATTTGATATAGAGTAGACTCTCCGGCGGTTGATGGCACCGTGCACCGCTACCCCAAGGGGATGGTTTAGAAGGAGATAGGCGCACAAATTTCGGCTGCAGATGTCATTAAAAAACAGACACTATGAACATGACTGACAGAGAAAGTGGACAAAATAAACAGTTCCTTTAGTAGACAAAGGAACATCCCTTCACTGCTTTTATGTAAAAAGTGAATATGCATAAGTTAACATTATACTTATAGATCCAACTATATTAATGGAAATGAAGTTCTAGTTTACTTAAAATAGTTAATTAGAATAGATTAATTCTTTAATTCTGTAAATATTACTATTTTAACTTATTAATTTTATACATGTCTGTAAGGGACCCCACTGGAAATAAGCTCTCGAGCTTTCGTGGGTTATCCTGTTCAAGCTGACTTATTTTTGATCTGTTATTATTGTATATTGTTGTATGTTGGAAGCTTGTCGAATAGAAATCAATCAATCAATCAATCAATTATTGTGGAATAAATTAGATTAATTAAAATAAAAGTAGATCTCTTCTTCTTTAATGTTAGAATTCGGACTCGGAAGTTAAACTCATGAGAAGTAATGTTTCTATTAATAATCAGAGTTAACCAAATACCAAGGCCAAGGGAATTTTTTTGTTTTGTTATTCCTCTTCAGTTTCTAAACGCAAAAATTGTAGTCTGCAGACTGATGTAGATGCATATTAGATTTTGGTGGCAGAATTTGGCTTGCCCCGATGTTTTGCCCTACCCGACCCACATCTCTTTTTTTCGCTTTTGTCACGTTGATGATCTTATGATTACGTTATACCGTGGAGTTAACTCCATGGTTATACAGTAACCCCAGGTAGCTTCGCCCACGCTTGCGGCGGCAGAGCTCCTTGGAGTTAGTTATAAATATATTGTGTATAATATAGGTCTAGGTGCTGCATGAAATCTGAAATCTGTTATGTAATGTAATAAGATAATTTTACTTATTTAAATCAGCTGCAAGCGGGCGTTTGAAGCAGAAAATAAACTTGTGTTATCGAACAATTATTAATGAGTAGTCTAAGGTGCTTTTATTTAATCGAGAAGAGGTTCACCAAGTCGAGGTATAACTATCAGTACGTTGAATGAAAGTCGCTACATCGCTGCACAATGCAATGTAGAACATGAACACACGTGCACAAACGTTTAATACATACACGCGAAGATGAATAGCGCTTTTTGTGTGTCGTGTTGAGCATTATCATGTACGTACCCCGCACACACTTGTTAGAACAATGCATGTATAGAGATGGTATGTACGTACCCATACAGATGGTACGTACGTACCTACCTTTGATCGGTTGCCATTTACGCTATTGAAACTTTCAATATAAATCTAATCAGGATTGTAAAAATACAACATCATAATTTGTTATTATCATATCATATATTTGCTAAAAAATCAAACACAAAACATTATTTCTGATTTTGGCAGACAATTCAAATAGATCGAGGTCGGACTGTGATGCTCAAAAGTATAAGCTAGCCATAGCTGGGTCGTTGCTTTTGCGTGATTGTATATCTCCGTTTTATCACATTATTGTTGACTGTATAAACAGAATAAAAACACATTCGTAATTTGCTGAATACTTTTGGTTAGAATAATATCAAATTAGAATAAAAACCATTTTTTAGGGGCAATGGATTGAAACAGTTCGAGGCTCATGCATGCATGCAACAGGTCATGCATAATATTCATGAGCGTGTCACATCGTTTTTTTACGATTTCCCGGTCGATGGCGGGACAGAATGGGTAAAAAACCCGGCCGTTTCCACGTAGAAAAGAATTCCTCGTCCCCCGGGTCGGGTCCTGTCCCCCCTCGACCCGTCGTCCGGGAGGAGATAGCTCTCCCGACGTCGAGCCCGGAGCCTCGTTAGGTGACGCAGATCGACGCGTTTCGACGCGAAATACGTCATCGGACCCATGGAGCTTGGGACCGCCCACAATCGGACCCATGGAGCTTGTCGTATTATTATAATAGATGATATAGATATAACGGTATTGCAAAAGAACAAAATAAATATTTTAAATCCACAAAAGCTTGCAAGCAAGGTCATTTATTCTAAAGATATAATATTCTCATTTACAGGAATTTTACACAAATAAACAACCAATATCTTAATTTTACTTCCAATCTATCTTTTGAAATATTGATGACAAAGAATTAATCAAAGCCTACTTTAATGCACTAAATAAAGTTTAAACTGATAAAGAACATACACAGAACTTGAACTGGATCAAGTACTTTGACAAAGATAAGATGCAGCATGTAATCTTATCACCAAAGTTCTTTACTGTACAATCAATGTCAACAATACTAGACTATTTATCATAGGATCCACCATTATCAACATGCAGCCAATTTGGCCTTAACAGTTTGTGAAAAAGGGATAATAGTTTTCTCCTCACTACTTCTCTTCATACCTGTACATGTACAGTATATTCTTTTTGTGTGTCTCTCTTTCTCTCTCTACCCTGTGAGTTTTACCTTCTTGCCAAAGTTTTGTCTGCTTCAACGTGACTCAACATGTGCTCCTAAATTCACCTCTACAGTATTAATGACATACTGTACTTTGTAATCCTCATTTATCAATATAGAATTGAATCCAATAATCTTCAATAAAATAATTATTGCACCTCATGTATTTAATTGAGTCGCATAGTTCTCATCATCCTTGTCATCATTTTCCCTTTTACAAGGGGTTAGTTACTGACTTTAACAGTACACCATGACGCTCCCTCCCATGACTTCTTCTTATCTCAAGCATCCTCCTCATTTCAACCAACCGTTTTACCGAGTCGCTGTAATCATATTTCAAGCATGCACAATTTCAATTTCAAGACGTTTCTGCACTTTCTGGATGGTTATACAATACTGCACTAGCATTAGTAAACAATGTTTCTCTCTCTATTTCATTGGGACAGTCTGTACATGTATGTCCTTTGTGAAATATTTATCACTGTCTATGTCTTGAAGACTCTTGACTTGATGCGTATATGATGACAATTAATGTTAGCTGTACTTGGTATACCGGTAATGATGACAATTTATATACCGGTATCCAAATTTGAACATTTCACCTTTTTTAGATCATGTAAAACAAAAATCTAACAATATTTAGAAGAAGACTTAGATGTCATCAGTGATCTTGATTTAACAAAATTTATAATTCACACTAGATAGTTCATTGTTTCTATGTTTCTGCTTCCACTTTGTCTAACTTTTGTAAGGGATGAATTTCATTATCCCTTTATCTGCTCTCATCTTGTGCCTGTTCAACATTTAAAAATCTATTTGGGCGATAGTAATTTACAGTGTAGTATATTTCCATGTTTGTTCATGTTACAAGTCCAGGTCAGGTCAACTGACTCAATGCATGTTGACTTGAGACATTAAAAATGCAGAAACAATGGAACAACAAGTCACTTTTTTATTGATAATAACAGTACCCCCCCCAAAAAAAAAAAAAAAAAAAAAAAAATGAAAAAATGAAAAAATGAAAAAAATGAAAAAAATGAAAAAATGAGGGGAAAAATGGAAACAAAATGAAGAAATGCATCTTGGTCAGATTTGACATTCTTGCCTTGTCTTTCTTATCTTTCTGATGTTGCCCACAATCAAAGGAGTTGATCATTATGGCACATTAAGATGTAGACTACTTTTCCGTCCTGCATTGCCATTGTCCTTCCATGAAATACATACATTGTACAAGTTTCCTTTTTTTATATTTTTTTTATTTATTTAGAAGGTGATTAGCAAAATTAAAGATGAAGTTGAGTTCTAGCCATGCGATTGCATTGTGAAAGAAACGGTGTGGAATCGACCAGAAAAGGTTGATCATCTAGCAGATAAGAATTTGTGTGTATTGTAAGGTTCTAGAATCATCAAAATGATAAGAAATTTGGCCAAGTCTTGGTAAAGTTACAAAGACTGTACACAGAAAGATGTATATGGGACTACACAAACATGTGGCGTAAAAATCCTACCCCCAGAGTTTTACAATGTTACATGATATATCTAGAATATGAAGGCATTTGAAGAGCCATGCCTTTCAGGGAACATGTCTTATCTGATGTTCTTCCACACTTGCATAATAAGAATGATAACGCTCACAAATGATTTTTCACCTCTTCCCAGAACTCAACCTTCGCTTTAAGTTGCTGACACTTAAAACAAATATGTAAAGTCAAGAGTCACAGCCAGGTAACAAGATTCAGAGTTTGATCTTGTCTTCTTAAATATTCTGACATTTCTGTAACTAGTAAACTCTTTTTACTAAAACTAAGAGTAAAAGTAAGACAAGTGCCAAACTTGCATGTCAGCAGCAGCTTAATTTTTTCTCTTTCTATCCATGATAGATACATGTAGATAGCTCTCTGAGCCCCATCCATCCCCCCACCCCCCCCCCCCCCCCCCTCCAACCGCCTGCGAAATTTTTATTCCCAAACAGGTTTGCACTTTCTTTCTTCTCAATGGCTGATATGTTCTACGTCATTAGCAGCTTGGAAAGAGGTCACAAACAATTAGACTTTGATTTTGTATTGCTTTGACTCACTATTTATAATATAAAGGTAAAAAAACTGAATAAACTGAAACTTGAACCCATAACTCTAAGATTGTATTACGCTGACCTTACCGATTGAGCTAACGATGGGTTAATGAAAGGTGGTCCTGCATGATTTCTATAACCCTACCACTCACCCTAACGGTTACGTAATTGTGGGTAAATTGTGCTGCTTCCGTATAATGCGCTGTATGAGTGTTATTCAGCGCATTATACGGAAGCAGCACATTTACGAAGTGCCAGTCAGAGGTCATCACCATTGTGTAAACATCGTGAATTCACACGGTACACGTGAAAAGGGAGCCGAGTTGTATCGGTCTGGTAAGAAAATTGCTCTTATTTTGTTATTTTCAGATCCGATTTTGAAATTAAGGCGGTAATTAAGACCAAAACTACGACAAAATTTATCAAAGCCACTGTCCAATATTGGTCGGGTGCGCGAAAGTGTGATTTCGGACCACTTTTGAGTTTTGTTTACCTGCCTCTCCGTGCAGGGGTATGGGAGCCAGTTAAAGGGATCGTTTAACAATGTTAAATCTGAGATACACGACCCTACGTGTTATCAGTGTCTGTGATATGGTGAAATATTGAAGCCCTAAAAAAATCGCGCTTCAAAATGATCAAGAAGTGCCTCAAAAAAGTAAAAATCTTTGAGTGACCGGTTTTACCATACTCGTTTTCCCCAATAGACTGTAGCGTTATGAAAACCGTCAGGCGAACGGTTTTCAAAATGTGTAATTCCAATCATAAATATCTTGATAATCAGACAGGCGATCGGCTTGTAAAAGTCATGGGGTTCCTGACTGACCTAAAGGTTTATAATTATTATTGCATCATTAGCTAAATCCAAAATTTTGTTTCATAATCTGAGACAAAGTTACCGGATCCCTTTAAGAATTAAGGCTCCCTTGAATAATATCATAAAAAACATTTCAAGGGAGCCCTTAAGGCTATATAGATCTAGGCAAACCTGTTTGGGAAATAAAAATTAGCCCCCCGCCCCCTCCAGTGAGGATTTCCTTCCGACGCGCGAGACAAAATCATGACATCTACATCTAAGGTGGTACTGGACAGGACCAATTGGTATATACGTCCAGATTGTGCAATCTAGCAAAAAATGGCACGCCAAGGCATAAGCCCGAGCCCCAACCGTCGAGTTCGGGGGAGGTTCACGCGTAGAATCCGTTGGCTGTAATCGGGCTTTGGCTTGGCTGGCGCTCGCTCCACCTTCCACTTTGTCTAAGATCAATATTTTGCGACAAAACGCCTCTTTAGAAAGATAGAATGCATCTTCACATCTACAAAATAACTTCACCCAAGCACTTCATAATAACAGTATCGGAATCAAATGAAAGATTCAAGTTAATCTTACCAAAATACCAGAGCTGAGAGTTTCATTCAGTACCTAGTTGCAAAATCAGGTGCTTTAAGTGCGCCCTCTGTTGGTATACTGTACCAGTTATTTCATCCCCTCCCCAAAATTATCTAATCAAATCGAATCCCGCAGGATCAAACCTGTATTCATATCAGTGGTAGCCTCTTGTCGATGCCCTCGCGCTGTTGGAGTCTCTAAATTCTGACGAGCGAAGCGAGTCAGAGAAACGCTCTCTGACTCGCTTCGCTCGTCAGAATTTAGAGACTCCATGCCAACAGCGCGAGGGCATCGACAAGAGGCTATATCAGTGGCGGATCCAGGGGGGGGGGGGGGGGGGGGGGGTAAAAACACGTTAATTTTACCTTTAAGTTATTTGGAGACGGGCGATTTTCGTGCTAGTTATGGACCCGTTATGGACTTAAAATAAACCACTTTCATCACCGGATACTATTTTTCGGTCCTATCTGGTACACCTCCCTGGTCCTATATGATCATATCCCCGGATCATATCATAAAACATACTGTAAAATGTTCAAAGTGCACTTTAGTTGTTAAAACTGGGGGTATTACTTTTTTCTTTTACAAAGTCTGAATTTATTACCCAAAATAAACAGTTATACTGAGCCATTTGGGCTTCTGGTGTGCTGGTAAACTCAGTCAAACAATCAAGTAGCCCAGGTCCATTTCATATTTGTTGCACATTTATTTTCACATGATTAGAATGAATGCAGGAAAATAGGAATTTGTTATGCCCCTCCCACTCAAGGGCGGCGGAAAATTCCCTGAATGACACTTTTAAAGAAAAGAATGATAGACCTATCCAAGAAAATAATGGAAGTATAGTTCAAACCCTTATTAAAATTTAATGTTAATTTCTCTTTCTCTCCCTTCGTTCTCTATTTTAGTTTATATTACTTATAAGACTAGAGCACTTGGTTTTGGACTTTCATATACTAGGTACAAATAAACGACTTTCATCACTGGATAATTGTATTTTTTTCGGTCCGTTATGATCATATCCCCGGATCATATCATAAAACATACTGTAAAATGTTAAGATGCACTTGAGTTGTGAAAATTGGGGGTATTACTAATTGCTTTTAGAAAGCCTACATTTATTGCCCAAAATAAACAGTTGGTGTGCTGGTAAACTCAGTCAAACAAGTTAGCCCATGGTCCTCCATTTCATATTTGTTGCACATTCATTTGCGCATGATTAGAATGAATGCAGGAAAATAGGAATTTGTTATGCCCTGAATGGGGCAACACCAAAATGACACTTTTAAAGAAAAAAAAAGATAGACCTATCCAAGATAATTATGGAAGAGATTGATGAATATTTTTTACAAACTCCACGGTCTAAGCATTAGGTTGCCATCTTAGTGATTCTAATAAGCGCTAGGTATTCCTTTAATTTCCTCTTAAAATGAGCATAGTTTTCTATTTCCTTTACACCATTGAGAAGGGAATTCCAATGTTTTATGGCATTGTAATAAAATGAATTTTCCAATACTACCTACTCTTTCTGGTAAGTTAAAGTTGAATCGGCTATTTATTGTATTATAATCATGTAAGTCAGTAACAAGATCGAAGTTGGATCGAATTTAATGATTCGACCTAGTATATATTTTATGCACGTGATGCAATACGAGTTGTTTTGATCTTTGGTCGACTTCAAGAAAACCAGCTTTAGAAAGTTCGCTGTAGCCAACATGAGTTCTTGGACCAGAACAGTTGATAAATCTCACCATTTTGTTCTGTATAATCTTCAACTTCTTTTGATCTGACTTGTTTATGTTACTATACCATGCAGGGTTAGCATAGTCAAATAAACATTGAATAAGAGCAAAACAGAGTGTACGTCTTGCTTTTAAATCCATACAACTTTGATAGTTGATACCTGTACAAAAATTTCAGACGAGAATTTGCTTTTTTTACAACTGATTCTACTAAAGATGAAAATGAAATTGCGCTAGCCAACTCAATGCCTAAATACTTCACAGAATCTTTTCTCTTGATTACTTGATTATTGTGTGTCACTTTGAATTCAAATGACTTTTTAGCACTACTTTTAGAACAAAACAAAATGCTTTCTGTTTTTCCCAAGTGTAAAGAAAGTTTATTATCAGTCATCCAATCGACACACGTAGACAGCTGTTCACTGAGCTTTTCCTCAATATATTTAGGATCAGGATTTGAATAGAGTATAGTACGCTGTCATCTGCGTACAATAATAGTTTGAAGTCTTTTATACAAAATAATACACATATCATTTATATAACTTGAAAATAGAATTGGGCCTAAATGCTTCCCTGAGGAACACCGCATGTTATAGGCATTAGTTTGGAACGAATATCATGAATGGCCACTACTTGGTGTCGATTAGATAAGTAGGATCTGAACCAATCTAAACTTGCCTTATTAAAACCCATTAGTTGTAACTTCTTCATTTTTTCCAAGGGAGAAGGAGGGGGGGGGGGTATATTTTATCTCTTAAATACAGCTATTCTTAAGGCGGTACAAATTTTTGTTAAAGTGGATTGGAAATATATGGGAGAACAGGGACGACTCCTGGGATTTAATAATAAAGGGAGGTCCGATTTAAACAAAAAAATCTGACGATCGAGCTTGACAAAAATAAGAAAATAAGTATAAACAAAAACACAAGGAAAAATAAATGAAGGTCATCAGATCTTTTGGTGCGGACTCAATAAACCAAATTATCTGACATGCAACAAAATAAAAATGAAAAGTGTTCAAGGGTGCAAGGCTCTGACTAAAGTGCTCTAAAACTGTACTGCCCTCCTTAAAAAAGTTTAACACCGAGGGAAAAAATAAAAGGAAAAAAATAGAAAGTGAAAAGCAGAAGATATAAGGAAAAATGGAAAAAGGTAAAGAAGAAAGAGAAAGAAATTTTAACAAAAAGTGGGAAAGGAAGAAAACGAAAAGTCTAAAGAAAACCTGCCATTCAATTCCTTTGTATGATTCATTTGCAAGGATTTGGTTCTATATATTATGTAATAATTCGTAAGGATATAGACCAAAGACTATGAACAAGAAAAGAGGTGGTGGTGTTTGTGTTTATATCTTAAAATCTATTCCATATACACATTGCGACATGATCTAATAAGTAATTCATTGGAAGGTATTTGGTTTGAAATGTTTTTTAATCACAAACAAGTATGTCTTGTATTTATAGATCACCAAATGCTGATGTATCATATTTTAATAATCTCTTGGATATATTAGAAAAGGTGTCACAAGAAAATAAGGAACTCATAATAATTTATTAGGTGATCTTAATTATGATTACATCTTAGATCATAATTTATGTAATAATCCAATTAATTTGATTGAAAACTATATTTCTCATGACACAATTAGTGTTGAAGCCTACTAGGGCTACAAGCAATTCTTCAAAATGTTTAGAGCATATTTTAACTACGATACCTGAAAGACATGCTGTCACCAATGTTGCAACGATTTCATTAAGTGACCATTATTCTCATCTATACATGTATAAATTTTCCAATGACTAAACATAATAATCACAAAGAGGTTACATTTCGTGATTATCAACGATTTGATAGAGATAATTTTTTACAGGACTTAGAAAGAAGTTTTGATACCAGTAATCTTGATTTTGAAGATGATATGTATAATATTGATGAAAAATGGTTTAAATGGAAATCAACTTTTACTGAGGTACGTGATAAACATGCGCCTCTTAAAACTATGCGTATATGAAACAAAGATATCGTCCCTGGATTTCAAAAGAATTTGTCCAATTGATTTATAAAAGAGATTTTCTAAAGAGGAAATCTGATATTGACCCAGCTATGAAAAAAGACTATAAATGCATACGAAACCGTATTACTAATAATAAGAGGGATTATACCAAGGATGTTATTCGAGATTGTAAAAAAGATAGTAAAAACAAATATGGCGAGAACTGAATAAGATCACCGGTAGGAAATGATGTATTGCCTAATGAATTAAATGCTGATAAATTTGGAACAATTTTTTGTGTCAGTTGGAAAAATGAATAAGCCTAAAAATTATGATTTTAGCTGGAAACAACCAGAATGTATTTATAGTTTTGAATTTCAAAGACTAAAGGAAAGTGTTGTTTATGAATTGTTATGCAAATTAGGAAATGTAAGTAATCTTGACCTATTTAATGTAGATTCTAAATTGCTTTGTATTGGAGCATCAGTTCTATCTAAACCATTGGTTTTACTATAATGCAAGTCTAAGAAATGGCTCAGTTCCGTCTGATTGGAAAATATCAAAAGTAACACCGATTTATAAAGGTAAGGGGAAAAAAGATGATCCAACCAACTATATAGACCAATATCTGTAACCTGTCATGTAATTAAAATTTTAGAGAAAGTTATTCAAAAACAATTTTTGATTTATCTTCGCATGAATAAATTGATTTTCTATTGATCAATCAGCTTTCCTACCCTACCATTCAACCAATACATGTATTCATAGAACTATAGATGATTGGCGGGAATCTTTTAATGAAAAATAATTAGTAGCTGCGTCCTCTTTAGATATTTCCAAATGTTTTGATTCAATTGACCATGAATTATTACTTAAGAAACTACAATGTTATGGTATAAAGGATGAACAGTTAAATGATTTAGTAGTTATTTTGTTTGAAAGGAAACAAATGGTTTTCTGTCATGGTATACTCTCAAACTCAAAAAAATTATCAAATGGAATACCTCAAGGGAGTGCCCTCAGACCAATTTTATGTTTACTTTTTATTAATGATATACACTGTTAGAACGGTGTTTAAAATATCACTGTTTAAAAGAATGTTGTTTAAAAAAGTAAACAACGTTGTTCAAAATCGAAAAATCAGTGCTCGATTGACTTAAACAACTATGTATTAAAAGACAAAAATATTTAATTAAACAGAGTTGTTTAAAAAGTCCCGGGGGCGTCGTTGATATTTTCTCGATACGCGATTGCAATTTGCGCACACACATGCGATATGCACAAAGTACGTACATAATACATGCATGCAAGCATGCAGTCACTATGAACATGACGGACACAGAAAGCGGACAAAATATACAGTTCCTCAGGTTGACAAAGGAACATCCCTTCACTGCTATTATGTAAAAAGTAAATATGCATGTGACACCTGGTCTACACATTTTTACATAATAGCAGTGAAGGGATGTTCCTTTGTCGTCCTGAGGAACTGTATATTTTGTCCGCTTTCTTTGTCAGTCATGTTCATAGTGAGTGCTAGTGTGCAGTGCAAGTGCTAGTGCAGCGCAGTGCAGACGGAAATGGCGGAACAAGGGCAAGGCGATGACTTGGTTCTTCTCGGCTTCGCCGATGGGGTTTAGGTGAAGTTATAGAGACAAATAATAATGTTGTCTGTCACTGCCATGAATATGATGAACAAATGTTGAAGTACAGTGTATAAATCGTTGTGATTATTGCAGGAGTGGTTCCAGTAGGTCATTTCACAAATTCAAACAACCAGATAATAACCATTAAACAGTTCTGTTTAAAATTTAAGCAACTCCTTTTAAACAACCCAGTTGTGCAGTAATATTGAATAAACAACAGTTGCTTAATAATTTAAACATTATTGTTTAACATTTACACAACTTACTTTAAACAACCAAGTTGTGCAATTTTATTACTAAACAACTGTTGTTTAAAAGGTTTCCTCATTTTTAAACAACTAAGTGTTCAAAATTTAAACAACCTTAATTTGTTTAATTTTTAAACAACGTTGAGCGATTCACCGGTTAACTCGGGGTTGTTTAAAATTTTAAACAACTTGTTTAATTTTTTTCTAACAGTGTAGCTCAGTCTTTGCAGACATGTACCTGTAATATGTTTGCTGATGATGTCGTTATATATTCTTCTCATAAGAATATTGATGAACTAACCATATTGTTACACTCTAAAAACTGAAATGTTAAATCACCATTTAAAAGGGCCGAGGAGTGACCACTCTTTCCAAATGGTAGATTAACACTTTGGACATGTTGAAAGAGTAAGCGTACACTTTTTTCTTTTTTTTTTCGAAATTTGAAAATTTGACATTTTTCTTCGTTGGGGGGGGGGGGGGGGGAGGGGGGTAAGGTCACCTTTTTTAGGTTAGCCGTGGGCATTTTTTTTTTTTTTTTTTTAATAAAAAAAAAAAAAAAATAACCAAAGGGGGGGGGGGTTTAGGGGGGTTTGCACACATAAAAAAAAAAAATACCAAAGGGGGGGGGGTTGAACCCCCAACCCCCCCCCCCCCCCCCTGCGTACGCCCCTGATCCCTATGAACAAGTGAGTAGCCTATCCGATATGCGTCGGGCTTTACAAGTATTCTAATCGCGTTTATATGGAGAGTGGCACGGTCAGCCCAAGCAGAATTGACTCCGTTCAGCCACGCATGAAGTCTTTCGTCTATGGCTGATCGTCAACGAAACGGAACCTTAGAAGTCTTAATTGTCAATTCGGTTTGTTGCTACGGCAGGCAGCCAGTGAAAACGAATTTGTTTAATCAAATTATGGAAATGCAAGCATCGCTTCAATCAAACAGAACTTTGTTATTCCTTGCTCATTTTTCCTGATTGAAGTGTCATATGAAAGGGCAGAAACTGAACTTTCTAGAGATGTTATTTTCTCTTTGAAATTCAGATACCGTCCGCCAAATGACTTTTTTTGTTTCCTCTCTTCAAATTGATTTTAATCACTCATGCGTGAAATATGCATCATATGAGTTGCATTAGATGAAAGAGGAGGATCTAAGCTTGACAAATAGATCTATGTGTCCCTTATAATAGTGATTAGGTTATAATAAAATTTCGACAATTCTCGGTTTCGATTTTGCACGTGCCCCCAACCCCCCAAAAGATGTTAAAAATAGCCCTAAATTCGCCCAAAATGTACTGAAAAACAGGCCCCTCCCGGCCCAAAAAAATTATTAAAAATGTTATTAAAACAAATAAAAAAAGCCAATGGCTGACCTAAAAAGATGACCTTACCACCCCCCCCCCCCCCATCGGAGCAAAATGTCAAATCTACAAATTTCGTGACCACCCCCCCCCCCCACCACCACATCCTAAAATATATATATATATATATATGGTCTCTTTCCCACCGTATGCCCCCCCCCCCCCCTATGTGCCGCCCCCCCCCCCCCCCCGGCAAGAAATTCCTGGATCCGCCCCTGCATGTTGCGCTTTGTAAAATCTAGCTGAAGCTAAACTGTCTGCAGAATCTGTCAGTTCTTTTAATTATGTAAAATTCACTTTAAATAGACCTTATTGCCGATGTGGGATATAAAACAAATATTAACCTCCTTTACTCGGGCAATGGATACAAACTATCATCGCCTTGGTGATCTCGGGGCTACCATCATCCCTCGCCTTGCATCATGCATGCAGACGAAAGAGGAGGATCTAAGCCGATCTAAGCTTGACAAATAGACCTATGTGTCCCTCATAATAGTGATTAAGTTATCAGTGGCGGATCCAGGGGGGGGGCACAGGGGGCACGTGCCCCCCCCCCCCGGCCAAAAAAAAAAGAAAAGGAGAAAAAGGAGGGGGAAAGAAAAAAGGTAAGAAATTCCTGGATCCGCCACTAGTTATGATAATATATCGATAATTCTCGGTTTCGATTTTTCGTGGACGCACCTCTAGTGCAAATATAGCCTT
>JAVYIG010004722.1:0-154135 GCA_035222895.1 Strongylocentrotus droebachiensis | reverse complement strand
ACCATGATCCCCAGCGCATGCAGCGTACGCGTAGCTTAGCTAGCTAGAGCGGGGTATTATTAGAAAGCAAATTTTTGTTTTACTTTTGCCTTGGATTTAGACCCGTTTTGACTTTTGGATTTTATAATGAAGCCAGGAATTTCAGCTGTCTGATGGAGACTCGTCTCTAGACACCCTATGCATTTTATTTTTAATCAAACAATGAATCCCGTGGACTTTTTGGTAAGCCTGCAAGGTCTTAGAAGTTAGACCCTCATTTTATTTCTAGAACCAACATAACTCTAGATCTAACGTTAGATCGAACTCTCGTATACTTAAGATCTAAACTTTTGTTTGTTGCTGTTTGTGTCGCTATTTTATAAAACAAATAACGCACTTGACCCTGTTGTGCGAAACGTAAATGCAGTGTTCGCTCGGTTTCTTCAGATGGTTCGCACTGTCAACTCGCCGCAAGCGGCTCGTTGCACAGAGCGGCACCAATCTAAAGAAACCTCGCGCGTACTGCATTCACCGCTATTGCACTCTGGGACGTGCGTTATTTGTATATTGTACGATGTCTTTTAGTACTATTGCACTCGCGTAAATGCACTGTACTTTGGTACGTGTGATGAAATAACAATAACAATGGCGAGCTTCACTCAATTCGTTATATGTTTGGGATTAATTCTCAAGTTTACACTTGCTGCTGAAGAGGCAAACAACCCATTTGACGATGTTTTTGAAGATGTAACATCTTGTAGTTCATCATGTGAACGAACATATCCTCTACACACGTATCCAAAGGTATTTAAATCATGTTTTTTTCGGTAAAAACTCTAGATTCAGATTTCATTGTCTAGCCTCGTCTCTAGGCCTACATGTAGGTTAAGTGAGTTGAGATCGAATGACTTGCAGTGCACTGTATGTTGATGCGTGTAACACTGTAGTCTATGATCTTGGATCTTGGATCTTGGATTCTTTTCCTCCTAAATACTCCAAAGAAGAGTTTTGACTGGAGGTGGTGGAGGGTGGACGATTAAATTTTGGAAAAAAGTTCCTTAGTAACTGCATTTTTAAATGAGAGCGGGGAGGTTTGGTCGATGGTTGTTTGACTGAGTATGATATGGGGGGTTGTGTGTCCGGACTCTAACATAAATGAAAGCCGCCACTTTTGCTTGTGGATTTAACAAAATGTAGTCTAGACCCCTACATGTAGGTCTATGCATCAAATATTCCAGATCGTTGTCTTTCTTTGACTGAGTTTGACTTTGAGTTTTGGTATTCTCTCAAAATATAGATTTCCAGTTTCAGTAAATTCATATTTTTACATGACTTCCGCAAAAGACTGCAAAATTAGCCTACTATTCATCAATATTTTTCATAATTTCACGCCCGATGCCAAAGTAAATTTCGTAACCAGTAGGGACACTGGTCAGAGAATGAGGATCATCCGCATACGCGCATAAACAAGGATATCATTAAAACGCGGACAAATCGTGTCCTAAAAATGAAGTTTTTTCACTGACGTTCTTTTTCTTTGGTGCTCCGCGGACGCGGTTGTCGGTTCCTGATCTGCGAGCTGGCAATGCATGAAACGGATTTCGCATTTTAAAATGACCCCAGTTCACGGTCTACTTTTATAGGTTGTCCGCTTTCTCAGGGATCTATTGTTCATAACGTGAAAGTCTCTGTTCAGAGTAAGTGTGAAATGCATCATGGCGGAGTACGTTTTCGCATTGCCAACAAGCGGATCAGAAATAGGAATCGTTGATCCTTTTTTTTTAAGGACGCGTCTGTCCACATTATCGAAGATGATCCTCATTTATTCTCGGACCAGCCCCCTTACTGGTCGCTAGATCTAGACTACATGTAGGTTTAATACTTTCTGTTCCTTCCATCAGTTCCATTGTTGGTGTTACCAGATTTTTGAAGTCTTACCTATTTTGAGATATGGAATTCGCCACAGTACATGACCAGATAACACCTGGTAGGACTTTATGCATTGAGCGCTGTACATGTACATGCAGTGAGTTATTAGACGCTCTCCCATACGCCGTTCTGCTCACGCACACTAAGCATAGGTACACACAAACAATAGCAAAATCAACAAACATTTCAGTACAACTTGAAGTTTGAACCTATGGCGAAAATGAGAATTGTTCAAACTTAAGTAAAACGGAAAGCGCATGCGCGGGATGGGAGCTAAAGTTTTATGTGCACAACACATCCTCAAACATGGGCACTCTAGCCAGGAGCCACAATTAGACTTTTCCCTTGTGATTGCTCATTTTGCAAAACCTTACTCGAGGCACGACACTAGCTTGGAATTACATGTATTTCTGTGTTTCCTTTTAGACGGAAGATCTGCGGGCTTGTCAACGAGGATGTCGTCTTTTTTCCATGCTTGAGTTTGGTGAAGTGGATAATGAAGCAACAGACTTCAATAATACGATACAAGCTTGCAAAGGAGGTGAGTTACAATGTACATGTACATGTGTAAATGTACATAATGTATAAATCAGTGCCCTGTTTCATGAAACTTGTAATCAGTAACAAGTTACGAGCTACTGTTACATGCTATTGAAATCATGTCATTTGATTGGCCAAGAGCAAGTTTGTCATAGAAATGTAGCATTTGTTATTGACAACAAGCTTTATGAAACAGGGCCCAAACTCCTGCCCTCATAGAGGGATCAGGGACTATCTCAAATGTCCGAGACTTTTGGGACCTTATTTTGGAAAGAGTTTCTCCTTTGGGACACCAATTTTTTCTTGATTTACATTTGCTGTGATGGCATTGCCTTGGCTCAAAATAAAAATATGTTGAGCAGATTCCTCGTGAAAAATTACCCTTATTGATTGTCTATTTTTATAAATTCACTGTCTACTTTTTTTTACATAACATTTTTGTAATGATCTGCACACAAAACCAATGGGTTCCTGACCTTAGAGAGGCAAAAATTGCTTTTTTTAATTTATTTTGCTTACCTGACTGCCAAGAAAGCATGCAAACTTTGGAAATATTTGTGACCTAAATTTCACTTTTCTGTTTTTTCTGTCTTCTAATCTGAATATGCACATATATTTATTCCCTCGTAAACAGCTGTTGAATATTCCAATGACAAAAAAAATCATGATTTATAATGATACCTGTAGATTCAACAATTCAAGCTTGTATATAATTTGTCAGTAATTTTTGTCATAAAAATATATAAAATATGGATTCAAAATGACTTTTACCACATAATCAATTCCTTAAATTTTGTGATACGTTTTTGGCACAGTGGTGAAAGCAGAGAACCAATCACTCTCACGCATCATTAATTTCATGAGAATAATAGCATCGAACATGCATTCTAAAACATCTGTTGAATTCTGTTCAGAAATATGCTATTTTTCACAGCTGTATTTTCAGTCCTAGGGTCCTCTGCACACTGCATACATGATGCAGCTCTAGCTAATTACAGAGGGGGAAAGAGGTTTATTGATTTTTTTTTTTGTTCCTTTGTTCCTTTGTTCCCCTTTTATTACACAGGTGGCCAGTATTACATTTGTACATGTACATGTACATGCATGTATAGTTGTATACAATTTGTACATTCGCCAATGTTTCCATTTAATATGTGTACATTGGATTTAATCTTAATGTATTCTTTATTATTAATCAAAAGTTACACTTAATGACCCTGGTTTATTTATTCAAGGTTTACAAACATAGCAACAACTGATTTACAAGAAGATAGATTTCATGCTTACAGATGCCATGTGGACAATGTACTAATGTACTGTACATGTACCTGTACCATTTCCATAACGGAGTTTGTTATTTGATGTCCCCCCCCCCCCCCCCAAAAAAAAAAAAAAAAAAAAGTTTTCATTGACATGTGTGTGTACATTAATTAAAATTCTAAACACACACCCTCATTAACATGAATCAAGCAATTAAGTAGCTTCCTTTTCTCCTATTAGCTTTTTGACAAAATAATACAGGTACTATGAAGTACATGTATTAAGCATGCAGAAAGGATAAGGACAATACAGGCATATGTACACTGCATGTTTATTTTGTACAGGGGTAGGGTGATCACTTGAATGAAATAATTGTTCAATGCTTGTGGAGTGTGGTTTTTGTTAAATGCCAGCATAAATGTCACCATAAATGTCACCGTTTTTTTTTTTGCAGTGTTAATGTTTGCTCTAAAATCATTGGTGAATGGTTCCGGTTTGGGGTCACATGATTCCCCTCGCTTTCATGCGATCTCATGCACTCATGCACTACATGTCCAAAAAACAGAATTACTGATATGAGCAAACACTCATATATTTGTATGGGTTTCAAGTAGTTGAAACAGCAGTTAAAATCACAGATTGCCTTTCAAAATGGTTTGGGGGGGGCTGTGTGAATTGGCCGACATATATTTGTTTATGTAAACATTGTGTACCATATGTGTATAGTACACACTTTATGTTTATACCAGGGCCCTGTCTTACAAAGAGTTGATACTAATCGCAACTTATTTGTGATTGATATCAATCGCAACTACCGGTACATGTACAATACAAGAGATACATGTAGGAGATTGCAAACTCGCGATTGATTAGAGGACTTGCGATTGATTTGGAACAATCGCAACTCTTGCAACTCTTTGTAAGACAGGGCCCAGTTCTCAATAATTTGTCATACACATAGTAATAAAATTTATAAAAAAAAATAAAAAAAGTTAAATAGTTTAACCGAAAACGGTCAAGTTTTAACTAGCGGTTAAAGGCACACTGTCCTACTTGTAGCTACTTGCTCCCTCTGTATAGAAAACTTCCCAAATCGGTGCCTGTTGGTCCCCCATGATCCTCTTTTTCTTATGTTAAATGAGAGCTGAGTTAATGAGATAGCCACCTGTCACAGTGACCTCGATGGCTCTCTGGGTGGTCTAATCCCTTCTAGCTGCAGTAGTAAAGCCTCCCTTTAAAAGGGATTGGAAATATCTGTGATGTTACACCATTAATTTGTCCTTTGTTTTGATTTCAGCTTGCCATGAGGCGTATAACAGTGAAGAACAAATGTTTGCTTGCTGTCTGGGCTGTACTGAACAAGTCCCATTTGCTATCCAGATGAGGAAAGAGGTAAATTACAAAAGAACATGTAATTTGATACAACTACATCAGTATCGGAAGTAGAATAATCCTACATACAGTTCACATTGTATCAGCAAAATAAATATATTGGGAGCAGTGACCGACTTACATGTACAACTAAAGAGCTCTGATTTTTTTTTAAACAAGATTAAAAAACACAATATTTGAAAGTCTTTGTGAGAAAATTGCAGTTTTACTACATGAAATCTGAAATTGGGAATATAAACAGAAAGTTTATTTACACTGCATTGTATACATGTACACACATTGTTTACATGACTTGTTTACTGTACTTTCAATGTGAGAAAATTGCGTACAGGGACCCGTTTCACAAAACTTGTCATCAGTGACAAATGACAATTTTTGTTATGTGCTACTGAAATCCTTGCTTCTGATTGGCTATCAGCAGATTTACATGTATCACTGATTTTTGTCATTTGTCCTTGAAAAAAGGCTTTGTGAAATTGCTACTGTACTTTCATTGTGTACATAAATTGTAGACATTACATGTCTTTGTGTACTGTCAATCTGTCATTGTTAGAAAATTGCTATTTTACTACATGAAACCTTAAAAGGGAATCTGAACTGAAAGTGTATTTACACTGCATTGTATATATACATTAAATATCCTTGTGTACACGGGGCATTGTGGCATGCGCCTGAAATCCAGCTTATAATGAAAGTTGCAAACTGATTTAGCAGAGGACGCAGGTTCGAAACCGAGTCAGGTCTTTCGGATGGTGACGTTAAAAGTCGGTCCCCAGACGTAAATAATCATATCTGTTTGATACACGTCTGTAAAAAAAAATCAATTACACATACACACTTGTGTACTGTACTGTGGAACGAGAAAATCTCACATGCTGTCATTAATTGTCTGCCATTTTTACAGCAAGAAACTTTCATGATAAAATTCCATGATATTTTAAAATCATTTTGAAACTATGAAACCGTATGTGGTAGCTCTGCACCACCCTCAAAACTTGTTAGAACTTCTGATTTTACACAAAGATGTCGCTGACTGTGAATCATGTGGGTCATTTCACGTTAAGTGTACACTTTTTTTCTCACTGGGGGTCAAAAATGAAAATTGTTGTTAGAGCAAAAGATGCACAGATTCTGAAAGTTTGGGGTATATGTCAGAAATGTGTAAAATTATAGAGCGTCAAGTCCATGTTTACATATAGAAATATTCGATTGAAATACAGTAACAAAAATAGGCGTTTGGAGAGGACATTTTGTTTAACAAAGAACACATCAGCTTTATTATACCCGTAAATGGTATACACATAGTTTTCTGTACTTTTATATGCCTTTTTATACTTATCAGATGTTGATGCACTTATTTCCTATTCACTTAAGCCATATTTTGCCATAAAATTAGTGTATTTTATAGGAAACTGAATTATGGGGAGGTTGAATTTATTTAATGACATGAGAATTTCTTGTCCTTCTTCTTATATAGACTTCAAATTTGGTATACAGTGTTGCATTTATGTCTAAATTATTTGATGCTGTGTAAAAAAAAACAAGTGAATGCAAGTTTTAATCAAATATGAGCTTCCAAACTTAATTCATTGACGTGTTTTGGAGAGGACATTTGTTTAACAACAAATCTTAGCAATATGAACTCTTACTATATTAGTTGATATGTAAATTGCTATGCATCATTCATTTCTAACATTTCTGTAAGAACATGCCAATAGATTATTGGAACATTATATGAGCCAAGTGACATATATTGGAGAGGATAAACTTCAAATTATTCACCATCATTACAACTCATACCTGCCAACCTTTGGAGACTAAAAATAGTAATCATTTTTTACGAGGACTGTGACGGAGCGGAGCGACGCGACAGAACGAAGGAGTGAAGCGACCGAGCGGGGGGTGGGTGTGGGAGAGGGCTGTCCCCCTCCCACGGTAGGGAGCTTGTGGTATTTTCAACATGTAGGAATGCCTTTTTCCTTCACTTTAAACTCATTTTTCAACACTTATGCAACCCCCTCCCCCATAAAAAATATTTAAAAAAACAAGGACTAAAAGCTCAAAATTCCCCTGATGAAATAGAACCTGGAGGAGAAAAATAAAGGGCTGTGCATAAGCGTGTAATGAGGTACTCGAATACCCAATTTTTTTTTTTTGACACCACCATACTACGGTAGAAGTATCCCAGGTCCATCACCGAAAACTCAAGCGATTTTACTTGGAGTTGCAGTTGAAGGCGCTGATTAATAATAATAATAGTAAACAATGCTGTTTTTAAAACCAAAGATGACAGACTAATTTTCCTCAGAGTCCAAACAGAAATCTGGACATTTGGTCCCACTTTCTGAGTGGTGAGTTGACAGTGATTGAGCTGTGAAACTTTTTTTTACTCTTGGTACCATGCCGGTGCTCTCCCGGGCACGCTTAAGCGTTGGCCTGGACAGTGCCAGGTGAACGGGCAAAAAAAAAAAAAAAATTAAATTTAAAAAAAAAAAAAAAAAAAAAATTAAAAAAAAAAAGAAAAATCGTAATTTTATGACAAAAAAATCGTAAGGCGTAATTTAAATCAAATAATCGTAATAATTACGCCAAAATCGTAGTAGTTGGCAGGTATGACAACTCCAACTTTATCTCAGAAAATATGGCGTGAAAGTTTTGTTATTCATACATTGTTTCATGTTATTTAAACAGTATTTTACAATAAAAACAATACTGATATTGTCTATTGATACACCAGTTTTTATATACAAGTCTTATTATTTATTTTTTCTATAATCCAAACTCTCAAAGAGTGACTCGTTGATATACATTGTATGTTATGGAGAGGACACTTTGTTTAACAGTGACATCTGAATGTTTAAATGCAATTTACTTTTTTTGTAATCAATACATTCACCAGTCTTTATTTTTGATTTTCATATACCAAGTTAGATAACGCAATATAAGGTAGGAAATGTCCCGATACCATGCATATTGTCAATTAAACTAGTATTTATAGTGAGTAATAAGCAAAAAAAAACATCTTACTTTAAATTCCTGCAAAAACAATATGAGAATATAGGTTTCCATAATTGTTGGTATAACTGATCAGAAAGTCCTAACTGATAAATGAATAACAGGTACTGTAACAAGGTACTTGCTTGTCTTTAAAAACCGTTCTATTTCTCAACAGTAACAAGACACTTCTTGTCTTTAACAACTTTTTTTTTCTTAACAGATAACAAGGCACTTGCTTGTCTTTAACACAGTTCTTTTTTAAACAGATAACAAAACAATTGTCTTTAACAACTTTTTTTTCTTCACAGATAACAAGGCACTTGCTTGTCTTTAACAAAAAGTCTATACCTTCATATATTGACTGTTCTTGAGAAATGTTCAGATCAAATCTACACATCAGTGTCGTAAAGTGATATAGTTTTCTTTATATATACTTTTAACTTTTTTGTTGCTATAAACCATCAACAGTGCTGGGATCATCAACATAAAATGTGTATCTATTACAAATATAATGTGTAGGTGATCCCCCCCCCCCAAAAAAAAAAAAAAAAAAATAAAAAATTCTAAGTCCAATCATGAGATGCACTTATACCTGTAAATTTAATAAACACAAATGATACTTTTGAAAGCTGTGTAAGGAAATGCCCTCCTCATCTCAATTTTGCATAGATGGGTCATTAGGTCGAAGACCAAAGGTCATTTTACCTATAAATTAAGCTTTCATTAGTTAAGCATTGGATACAGTGAGTATCAGTATTGATAAATTAATTATTAGAAAAGAACATTCACATGCATCATGTACCGGTAAATCATTTTAATTCAAGTATGATTTTTTTTTAATGAATATTGCAGCAAAGGAAATTGGTGTCTGTAAAAAATTAAAAAGTTTGTCAAAGTTTTTGAAAATCTTCAATAATCTTGGATCAACCATTTTGGCATTTAACTGATTTATTTGTTGCAAATTTATTTGTCCACCTTTTCCATTCCACCTCAAGACACATTGTCTCACTGTACTTATTATGTTCACTTGCCATTGTTAACGTTTTAGATTAATGAATCATTCTTTTCTTTGTGTTTCCTTGATGTCTTGTGCCGATTCTTCCTGTAAAACGAACAATAGAGGGTGAAAACCTTCAATGTAATGTAACCAATTGAAAGAATTGAGAGCATGAATGTGTAATGAGGCTCAATTTCAATGTTGTCTGCAAGATTATAAGTTAAACGATCAATGATATTCAATCCATTTGAAAGAAACTAGATTATTGCTCCCTTGAAAGCATATTTTTGGGGATATTCATTCCAAGTTGACATATTATAGCATACATGTATGCCATAGAATATTGCCACAAACATGACTACCGGTACCTATCACAATTTATATTAAATTGCAGTGACATATTCTGGCTTAATGCATCGTACAAATACATGCATAATATGTGATGCAAGTATTAAAGTCCTCTTCAAAATCTACATTCCAAATTGTGCATTAGTCCACCCTCCTTATTGTGTTGAAACAATATGCATCAGTGGACAAATTGTTAAATGTTGTAAAAATTTAAATCATGGTCACTCAATAACTTTAATCTTTTGACTTATATTTGTCAAGGCTGCATAATTTGACCAACATCACACATGCTCATAAGTAAAAGTGGTGCATTGCAGTTGGTCCAAGGAAAACACTGCTATGTGCATGCACTCCCATGCTCCAATGTATTGACTACATAAACATAGGGATGGATGTATATGGGGCAAAGGTCAGAGGATTTGTTTTCCCTACTTGAAGTGCCTGGTTAAAAAAATGTGTCCTCTCCTTAACAACCTAATGGCATACATTATATTGCTACCAGGGTGGTAAATGATTGCAATGATCAGTAGATTTTGTCAGTTACACACTTACAAATATTGCACTTTAAAATGTATTTAATATCAGACTATGTTGTGAGAATATTTCTGTCTTTGCATTCAGAAATTACCCAATTACATAGAGGAATTAATGAAAATCAATACCAAAATAAAATTATAGCTGTTGACATGATATTTAATGAATTCTTATACTGAGTGGAACAACATATCAATGTTTTCTTACATGAAGGAAGTGATTATACTATAAAAAAATAATTGTTTCTGTACATTGTTAACAATGGGTAACTCTGTTATGGAGAGGACATTCAGTTTAACATTGCATTAGTGTGAGATACTGACCATCTATAGATATGTAGATGGAAAATCACATTTCATGATATTAAATGGAGGCATATTATTATTGTATACCAGTGCCATAGATAGTGCAAGCCTCAGTGCTTTAATATATGAAGAAAATACCTGTTATGGAGAGGACACACTTTTAACGGAAAATAAAGTCATCAAATTAACCAAGCAATAAAATATATATCACATATTTTGTTCATTGATTTGAGACATGTCCTCATTTTCAAACATTCTGAAGATTATTTAAATAGAGTTTAGGCCCATATATATCATTTTAAGTCACTGCTGCTGGCCTCAATGTTATGGAGAGGACATGTTTTTTAATTTTAACGGAAAAGATGCCTTTTACAAAAATATTCATCATTTTCACATTTATTGGTCAAATTTGGTCAAATAAGTTTTATGATGTTACATAGTGGCTGTGCTGACACTAAAACATTAAAATTTTACACAACTCTCAATAGATTCATGTAAGATATCAATGAACATTATCAAAATTATGAAATGAGAATCCCTTTTCCGTTAAAAATGCACTAAAAATGCTGAAATTAACAGAAATAATGTTTGCAGTGTTATGAAAATTGAACTGTAGGTTGCTGTTGATAAGGTCCATCAAATAAAATGGCCAACATAAAATAATAATTGTTTAAAAGATGCCAAAATGGGGAAAACCCCATTTTTCAAAAAGTGTACACTTAACGTGAAATGACCCATAAGGTCCTGAAGGCGTACAAATCACCGAAAATAATTGTGTACAGCTAGAAGATATAATAAAATCAACTTGATTAAAAATGCATTTTATGGGCTAACATACAAAATATGAAGGAAATATAGTAATATAAAACTGAACATAGAGGCCAAGTCGAACATGGGTTCCATCACTTCCATGCAGGCCTTATTTTTATTTTAAGCAAGCGCTTTACAGGTGTATGTACAATCGAGTAGTGACTACATGTAGTCTACTCACAAGTTGCTTTTATGACAATTGAAAGTGGATTCTGGCTGGTGTACTGGGGGTGCAAAATCACTTTTTAGAAGCAATATTTGAAGTTTTTGTTTTGAATTATATGTACTACACTGAACTAAATGTACCAATTGACATACAGAACAAAATATTTTGTGGTGATTAGTACACTTTGATATACATGTACCGTTAAGGGGGAGGGAGCAAGGTCTGTAAAGCACTTGGAAACATTGTTGATGTACAAATGAACATGTACTGTAATACAATGTACATGTACGTGCTATATAACCATGTAGCTTCACAATGAACACAGTCACATCTGGATCTGTTGCCGTGAATTACACTCTCAACTCTCTGTTTCAGGCTTTTTCACTTTCAGTGGGTGTGACCTACATTTATCTCTGTTGACAATTTTTAATGTACATGTACATGTATACAACACTGTAGCCATTACATACAGTGTATTTAATATCTGTGGCATTATGATACAGCCATTTTTTTTACACTAGTGATAAAGTGTTCAAGCCTGTAGGATTATCATAATCATTACTATATTTTTTTTAGTATTATCATATTGTGATATGGTATTATGATTACTTCTGATTATTGTGATGTGTATGTTATTGTTGAAGTACATATAAATACTTTCACACATGAAGATTTGTGTTTAAAGATAAAGTTGAGTTCTGGTCATGCGATTGCATACGGATAGAAACGGTGTGGAATCGATCAGAAAAGGTTGATCATCTAGCATATACATGTAAGTATTGGTGTGTACTGCAAGGTTCTGGAATCATCAAAATGATAAGAAATTTGGCCCAGTCTTGGTAGAGTTACAAGCACTGTACACAGAATATTTAGAATATGAAGGCATTTGAAGAGCCATGCTTTTATCTGATGTTCTTCCACACTTGCATGATATCACTCACAAATTGTTTTTCACCTCTTCCCAGAACTCAACCTTCTCTTTACATGTAAGCATCACTTCCTATCAAATTAAATCAAGTTAATATCATAATCAGGGTAATAGTATATTTGTAAAGCGCGTAGAGACATTGTATTAAGCGCTGTATAAAAACTAAATATTATTATTATTATCATATTTCTTTACTCCACCCCAGTACGCCAGCCAGGAGGTGAGCATCCACCTTCTCCAGCCGCTCTTCTCGGTACACAGCATCTTCCAGCAGCTGACGTCGAGTGTACGAGGCGTGTCCTTCTCCCAGGCCATGTTCTACTGGCAGGGGGAAGACAATCAGATCTACATCTTTGAGACCCAGCCGGAGATTGACATCTTCACAGTTGATCCTGATCCACAGGACCCCTTCAGTGAGTATTGTGTATTGTACATTTTGTATACAGTCAAACCTGCTATAGTGACCACTGGTCTACAAAGGCCACATTTATTGTTTCCCTTGAAAATGGTTTCTCATTGAATCATGTACTAAAGGAACCTGTCTACAAAGACCACCTGTCTACAAAAGCCAGTTTTTGTGTTTCCCCTGGGCGGTCGCTACAGACAGGTTTGACTGTATTACATTGTGTATACAGTGAAACCTGCTTTAGTGACCACCTGTATAGAAAGACCAGCTGTCTACAAAGACCACATTTGTTGTTTCCTTTGAAAATGTTTTTTCATTGAAACATGTACTAAAGGAACCTGTACAAGACCACCTGCTTATAAAGACCACTTTTCTTGTCTCCCTTGGATGGTCTTTATAGACAGGTTTCACTGTACCAACAAAATTCATGTGAATATGCCCTGCACGCAGGTGAAGTCTCAATCGGATAATGCACATCATCGCGTCTTAAAGGCATCGCTTAACCCTTACTGTACTGGGGGGGACCTGGGAGGCCCCCCCCCCCCCCCTCGACATTTTCGGAGATTGCGCCGCAACCGCTTGGAATTTTGAATTGTCGTTTCATGACTTTTTTCCCTTAAGTCTTAAGCACATTTTGATACCATTTTCGTCGAAATCGGATATACCTGTAAGGCGTTACATAACAATTAGTATGCGCATGTCATCAAAAAAAAAAAAAAAAAATTACAAATCGCATCAAAATTTGCATAAATTATCATTATTAATTACATTAAAATAACTTTTTTGTGTTAGAAAAGAAGTTTCATATGAATAATGAGTTTCAACATTCAAAAATTGGAGTTTGACACGTTTTCTGTAAAATGCATAAAATTAGCGCGTTTTGCATAATTAATTAGGCTAACAACAAAAATTTGCATATTTGGAAAAAACTAATTATACCATCTTGTTCCTTACGTAAATATCTACAAACATGCAAATTTTCGTGTTCATCGGACAATCGACGGCCGAGATCATAGGGGGGGGGGGCCTCCCAGGCCCCCCCCCCCCCCCCCCAGTCAGAGGGTGCTCAAAATAGCCCAGTACAGTAAGGGTTAACAATGTTTCCAGTTTTACAAATCTGAGATGCATGGCCATAGTGTTATCTGTGTCTGTGATATGGTTTAAAATTGAAGCCCTAAAAAAATATTGCGCTTCAAAATATCACGAAGTGCCTCAACAAAATCTTTGAGTGACCGGTTTTACCATACTCATTTTCCCCAATAGACTAGTGTTATTGAGCATCATTTTGTTAATAACAAACTAACAATGGTCTTATAAGGAAGCTTCTCATTAAATCCTTAAATTGATCAGATACTCAGATATATTAGTCTTTGTTGATGTTTTTTTTCTATAGGTGCATATCTCATTTTCTAGCTTTATTGCTATCCCAGTAATTGGGCTTTGTTTTTTGTTGTAGTCTTATTGTAAATCATTCACATTATCTTCATTAATGTAGTTTTGGCTTCTGCCAACCCTAAAATCTAGTAGGCAAGCAATTTGTTAGCTGTGCTAATGTACTAATGTGCCTTGCATCTGCTTCACTTCTATACCCAGATTTCGGCAGACAGTTCAACGGCTTTGAGACCAACCTGGAAGTACTTAACGACCACGACCCGACCACTGACCCCAGCCGACCTTACAACTCTCACCTTGACACCTCCAGCTGGTTGGACTGCGTGGCCAAACGATCAGGGCTCCCTCGCTGGCTGCTCTCCGTCACCATCCTCCTCTCCTCTGTCGCCCTCTTGTGGCTGTGCTGCGCCACCATGGTTACGGCTCCAGAGAGAAGAATTAGAGTACCTGTAAGTACTTTAACGACTTATATTTTATGGACCATGGTATTGACTTGACATGTTTATCTCTATATGATATGATCAGGATACCAGTAAGATTTGTTCTTAAAATTTGAAAAGACTGAAAAAAAAAGGCAAATATTAGATCAAATCCACTGATCAAGCAAGTGGAGGAGTTATTTGAACAATACATGTACCGGTATGTCATATCCTGAGGGGCAGAAGGGTGTTATTTCATATCATTTTCATATGAGTTAGAACCCTTCTGGCTCTGTACTGACGATATGTTGTTCCTTTGTGCTTAAAATCAAAATGTCCATGTTGATATGCCCAGGATGGTCTACAAACATAAGTTAAACAAGTAAAATTGGAACTTGGAAGGAGTACGGTATGACCTGACATGTGGAGCACAACGGCTCCAGGGCTTGCATAAGGGCTCTAAGGTTCTTGGATGCACACTGGTGTGATCTGAGCCTTATTTTGAAGCATTTTCAAACAAATTTCATGACTAATATTTCATGAACACTTTGGTTGAGAATGAAAATTAGCCTGTACAATCAAAATTCACACCTGTCACTTGTTCATGTTAAAACCACTCTGAAATACCAAGGAGTGCTGTGAAAATGATATTTAATAAAATATGTATGTTGTCAGTTCCTGTTAATGGAAGAGTTTCAATTACCGTATTGAAAAAGAAGAAATATAAATGCCTACATGTATGTTGTCCATGTGGTACAGTTTTGTAATGATAAAATAACCACGGGCCCTTATGCCTTTGCCTTCCATTGTCAAATTCATTAAAATTCAAATTCTTACATGTCATTTATTATCCACAGAAACTGAGCATCAACGGTGACCTGGAATACCTGAAGCAGAATAAGAAATGTCCCAGTGGTCACATCCCCGTCTATATCTCGACCTACACCCCGACCAAGCACACCGATGACGACGATGACGTCGAACCTCTCCCACTCAATATTGATATAATCCCCACTCAGTCCAAAATCTAGTCTGCGTACCAGAAATCTTCTCCCCCCCCCCCCAAAAAAAAAGAAGAATGTTTGGATATTTTCTCTCCTATGATATTCCAACTTCCAGTTCTGTATCATCATCATCATCTTATGAAATTATATATCAAGTCATGGTTATCTTGGAAAACAAGCATAGCTGGTCATACTAATGTTTTTTCAAACTAGGAAAGTGTGGGTCACTTATAACGCTGATAGCGTTCGTTTGGAGCCAGACGGGCGTCAGCTTGTGCACCTTAACACAGATCTAACGCCCTCCTGACTCTAAACAGACAATGTTTTGTACAAGTGATAAATAATTCAACCTTTTTATACGCTCTTTCGTATGTTTTGCTATGTGTTCTTTCCCATTCTTCTCAATTGTGCTGAATGCATATGCGGTACTCAATTGTACTGAATGCATATGGGGTACTCAACTGTGCTGAATGCATATGCGGTACTCAATTGTGCTGAATGCATATGCGGTACTCAATTGTGCTGAATGCATATGGGGTACTCAATTGTGCTGAATGCATATGAGGTACTCAATTGTGCTGAATGCATATGCTGTACTCAATTGTGCTGAATGCATATGCGGTACTCAATTGTGCTGAATGCCTATGGGGTACTCAATTGTGCTGAATGCATATGGGGTACTCAATTATGCTGCATGCATATGCGGTACTCAATTGTGCTGAATGCATATGTGGTACTCAATTGTGCTGAATGCATATGGGGTACTCAATTGTGCTGAAGGCATATGGGGTACTCAATTGTGCTGAATGCATATTGGTTACTCAATTGTGCTGAATGCATATGGGGTACTCAATTGTGCTGAATGCATATGGGGTACTCAATTGTGCTGAATGCATATGGGGTACTCAATTGTGCTGAATGCATATGGGGTACTCAATTGTGCTGAATGCATATGGGGTACTCAATTGTGCTGAATGCATATGGGGTACTCAATTGTGCTGAATGCATATGGGGTACTCAATTGTGCTGTATGCATATGCGGTACTCAATTGTGCTGAATGCATATGGGGTACTAAATTGTGCTGAATGCATATGGGGTACTCAATTGTGCTGAATGCATATGGGGTACTCAATTGTGCTGAATGCATATGGGGTACTCAATTGTGCTGAATGCATATGGGGTACTCAATTGTGCTGAATGCATATGGGGTACTCAATTGTGCTGAATGCATATGAGGTACTCAATTGTGCTGAATGCATATGGGGTACTCAATTGTGCTGAATGCATATGGGGTACTCAATTGTGCTGAATGCATATGGGGTACTCAATTCTGCTGAATGCATATGCGGTACTCAATTGTGCTGAATGCATATGCTGTACTCAATTGTGCTAAATGCATATGCTGTACTCAATTGTGCTGAATGCATATATGCGCAGTTTACTATTCATAACCATATTTGATAACCATAGCATCCTGTCATACAAACCTATTTTCCCATTCCTTTTGATTTTGATACATGTCTTGGTATACTTAAATATATCTTCAAGTATAATTAACTACAAATTATGGTTTATGATTTGGTGTATAGTGGGCTGAAACATTTTTAAGGAATTTGCTGTTTTAACGACTTTAGAATTTTGCATCTTCTCATTGTATGGTGGTATGTGCCATTAGGTGTGGCAGTGCTTTTATTAATTATGTTAACATAGACTTTCTTACATTTGAGAAGAATTATTGGTGAATGGTCAAGTTTGTAATATGTATTGCATCAACATTGTCTTGTCATTCTTTCAAAAGTAATTGATTTGGTAATACATACAAAATAGAATACACTTGTAATCATTATTTAAAAGCAAGTGGGCAAAACTACATACCAAACCGACTTGAAATTCAGGATATTACTGTGGAACAATACTCTTTCCCAAAGCGATATTTTTAGGATACATTGGTTTAGTTTTGCGTAGGAAGATGTGCATAGTATAGAAATGCAAATACTGCATTCCACTAAGCAGCTGCTTTTACTTCATAGTGTAATCATAGAGTGCATGTACAATTATATATTTGGAAAAATAATAACGCAAATGTAATATGTTATTTAAAGGAAAAGAAGAAGGAAACGTTTCTATTCACCTCTTTTTATAGTTTTGATTTAGCATTATTTGTGTTGATTTTGGCTAATTTGTAGATGTTATCTTTTACTTGCATTTTTAAAAAGCTGTATTTCATGATAAATTGATTGCACTTTTTTCTTTGTTACCATTTATCATGTATTGGAAATCATGTCTTCAGAAGAAAAGAAAATTGTCTATTGCAGTAGTTTGATTTATTTACACATAAACAGGGTCTTGATCTTAATCCTCATTCATATCAATTCAAATTATTCTTAGATAGATATTCATTATTATAATTCATGTTGTGATTATAGAAAGTCATGAGGAAATTATCATTTTATTTCTATTTGCACTTTTCAAGCTACATAAAAACCTGGCGTCAACCTTCTATTTTTTATCTGCTGCTTTGGCCCACTTCTCAGTTTCTGTGTTTTGTAGATGTGCCTTAATTTACACCTTGTGATAAAAAAAGACTCTTTTATAACATCAATTCCCAAGTAACAAGAACCCAATTCCTAGATTTTGTGTGTTCATAAGTAGGACAGCAGTAGGTGGATGAATAATATTGAATATATCACTGTTTGTCTGAAGCCACAAGGGCATCACATACACATGTAGTTAACACAGTTATGGTCCGAAACAGATTATGTGGTTTTGCTCATAGGTAGAATGTACAGGTGTTAGTTTTGGAATACAGAATTCCAGACAATATTTTATATCAGGCTTTAGAGTCTGGCTGGATAAAGAAGTCTAAAATTGATTCAAAAGACAAGATAAACAAATTGTGTAGTCTATCGGCGAAGCTCCTTATTTTAGGCATGAATATGATGCATATGCAGCAATTAGTCAATTGGTATACTTTAATCTTCTTCATTTTGGGGGTAAATACAGTGTATTTGATTTGTAGCCATATTTACCTGTTACATGTGACATTAGTGTTCCGTTATATCTGTGTCATGTAAGCATTATTGTGCATTATCTTCCTTACTCCTTTTACAGTTTATCAATGTTATTTTAGATTTGACAAGTATAGGATGAAGGTGTACATTTTATTTGATGTCACGGCTTGCATAGTTGTGTTAGCTGGTGCATGGTATGAATGTGAAAGAACGATGGGGGAATCTTTTATACAGGTATTTTAGAACAATGATAAGAAGCACCGTTTGGTTGGGAAGTGACAAGATGGCAACGCTTGGTATGCTTTTGTAGATGTGCATTGTGGAAAGGGGGATCTGATAACAATAGTATTGGTTTGTTGTTTTTTTACATTAAATTTATCATTTTTCCATTTCATCATTTTCATTTTATCATAATATTTCAATTTTGACAAAATGGTACTCATTACCTTTAAAAGCCCCATTCAGATGAAGCGATTAACCGTCGCATTAAAAAGTAGTAAAGTGTATACGTTTCGTATTTATTACACAGAGCTAAGTAAATAGGCGTCAAATCTTTGTTGCCATGCTGTGTTTAATTTAATTAATTCAGTGCAGAGAGTCCTAAACAATTATAATGATCATGGAACGATTCAAAAATTAAAGAAAAAACAAAATAAAATGGATATTCTAATTATGAAATAGATAATATATTACATGCATTTACAACATTAGCTAGGTCAAGATGAAGTAGTTTGGGGTTTATCTTTATTTTTTTAAACTACATACTGATTTTGTTGTTGGAAAAGAAGAGGAAAGGACCTGTATTTAAAATTGTGGAGTACCGGTATGGTTCGTATTCTTGGTTGGGAAATGGCTGGTGTCTGTTTATAATATGTAAATGGATTTGTACAGTAAACTATGTTTTGATTTCTCCTTTCTTTTGCTCTTTATCAAGGGTTTTACAATAATCAATGGATATCTATTTACTTGTAATAAATAAGACTTCAACTTTGTAGCGTCTAAGAATCCAAAGTTGTTCGGTGTGATTATTCCTTAGTTGTGTGTGGCAGACAAGTACACCCATTTCTACAGTTTTATCGCTTTATATTATGTCCTGTTTCCCCTCAAGTTTCTTTCTCTCTCTCTCTCATTCTCCCCCCTGTTTTATATTTTTCTTCTCTCCTGTTCTCCTCTATTGCAACCTTCCACTTTTTATCTCTCTTTCTACTTTCTTAAAATCATTCCCATCATTCTCTTAAATTACCTGGGCCCCCTCTTTGTATGTCTGTCTCCCTCTCTCTAATATACACACACAATCATCTTCTTTTCTCTGTCTTCCTCCCTTTCTCTCCCTCCCTCCCCCTCTCTTCATCTCTCCATCTCACTGTGTCTGTCAGGACAAAAACAAAAAGGGCTAAGTTCATCTAGTGGGGGAGGAGGGAGCTGAAGCATCAAATCTTTTGAAAATCCATTTGAATATGAAAAAAATTACTACACCTGTATATTGATTGAAGCTTTGCACATTTCGATTTCTACATCTAATTGACAGACAAGTGGCGGTCTTAAAGAAAACAAAATTGTGTTTGTTTTTCTTCCTGGTTTTAATTTTTGCGTGAGGATAGTTACACTGACCAAAATATTTCATGAAAACCCATGTTCAAAAGGTGAAACGATTTCCAAAATGAGATTTCCATGGATTCAAAATCCACATACCACGTACACTACAGAAATGTAAAAGAATTTCACTATGCAATCAATGTGTCATTTCATATGAAATACATGTATTTGTTAAATGTCCAACATGATAAAAAATGAAGAAATCCTCTTTACATTTACTTACAAGTAAATCACATACCTGTAAGTTTCAATCCCAGATGGAAAACAACAAGACTTCATTCAGACCAGGGACCAGTTTCACAAAGCCTTTTTTCAATGACAAGTGACAAAAATCAGTGACAAATCTGCTGATAACCATTCAGAAGCAAAGATTTCACTAGCTTATAACAAAAACTGTCATTTGTCGCTGATGAAAAGTTTTGTGAAATGGGGCCCAGGTGCCAATGCTTCTGAAATCATGCTAGAGGTAAAGAAGTGGTGGCACCTACACAATGGATGTAAAGGGCTCTTAAAAATAACCCAGATATCATTTAATTCTGAATTGGTCATTCCTCATTCACTGTATTTCAGTCTGAAATAAAATTGTTTGAGACATGTAGAAGCACTTCAATTCATCTTAGTCTGAACTTCCTGTATCTGTATAGCATGTTAGAATAGACTATGGAATCGTTATTAGGGTTCATTTCTTACGTTTTCTCACATTTGGATGAATCAAGAAATTAATGGATGGTTCAATAAAACTTGTTTGTTGTTGTTCTATTTAAAATCTAATAAAGATGGGCCTAAATTACATACACTAGGGCTTCCTTATTCTCATAGTACATGTACCAATCTGTCTTTTCTGTCGTGAAATGATTTGCTGAATTGATAACAGAACTGAAAGAACTGAGAGAAGAACTAAGCCTTAATACAAACAGCCTTCTCAGACAGATTATTTTCTCCTTGAAATTTAGTGAAACATCACCCCAGGAGATGGTTCGGGAGTACTATGACAATTTTGCAGATTCTGAACTCCCTCACGCACATAGGGTGTTATTCACAAGCGAGAAGTTTGAGAACCCTCAACCTTGCACACCTGTATCGCAATTTGGTTATTCAAATATACCATTCAGTGATGGAAATTATAGCAAAGATATTCTTGACATATTTAAACCCATGCCAAACATATCAACCATCATAGAGAATTCCAACGTCTTTTTTGTACACTCTCTGAAGAGAATCTACACAATTAAAAGTCTTTGCTCGAGTGATGATACAATGAAAATGCTTCCAATTTTCAATCCATCTTCACACCTTGATTCCTCTCTTCTTGAGTTCTTTCCTCTTCTTTTTCTCCTCCGCTTCCATCTCTTCTACCATCTGTTTAAAGCGAGGGCTGCGAGGATCGACAGCGTAGCCAAGCTTCTCCTTCGCGAGGGCTAGAAGACGGTCTCTCTTTTCTTTCTGTTCTCTCCGCTTGGCTCTTTCGTCTTCCACTTTCTGCCAGTAGTCTTCGATCATCTTGGGCATCTTGGCCATGTTGCCTGCAATAAGCTTCTCCCTGAATAATGAACACAGACAGTTATATGGAAATCTTTGATTATGATGTTCTATTATGACAATGTTAGTTCCAAGTTTCCAACTACTACACAAAGAAAAAAAACTTAATACTAAATTCAGGGCTCCACAGTGTACACAAACTTTCATAGAATGGGTTCAGAACTTCAGATTGAACTTTTTAGAGTCTGTATCTATGAGCCCTTGAATTGCATCTTGAAATAGTAATCACTTTCAGCAGCTCCTAGAACCAGAAGCTATCCCAGGATATGTAAACATTCTCACACACAAAATCAAGATCAGGATCAAGTTAAATAAATGTTAACTTTCTGTCTACATACGTTGAACATTAAACTTCTATTAGACGTCTAATACTCTTATACTTGTATTCTATAATAGATTTTTCTTTTAGTTTAAGAAAATTATTGAAATCTTCTTCTTCTTCCATTGAGTACACGTACAGTCCTCTGTCCATAATCATGATAATCCATAGACATAGACTCACTCTGTCTCTAGTCTAGAAAGTATATTTAGTTACCTCTTGAGTTTTTCTAAGTCTGCTGCTTGTTTCTCAGCTGCCACCTCTGCTTGCATGGCATTAAGACTTGGGAAATACTCTTTCTCTTCTCTGATCAGTTTACTAAGTTCTGATTTTGTGGGCCACATGATTGCAGGATCAACACCGGATGCTTTTCCCATTGCCGCGAACTGTCTGGCATGCCACCGCCTCGTCCTCTGCCACGCCCGATCTCTCGGGGGCGTCCGTACCGCCGGCTGGTCAAGAAGTGATAGATCCAGCTGATCTTCTGCTTCCACAAACTCGCCCATTCCTTCAAGAACCTTGTCTGAATATTGGCGAAAGGGTAGCTGTGTTACACCACACATCTTGGGAAGCAAAGTGCTCTCTCCATGTCTTATTCTTGGTAGCTGGAGTACGGAAAGCCTCTTAAAAGTCCGTGGCAAATATTGCCTCACCACAGCCATGGAAGTCGCCATTTTGGCCTGTAATGTAGTTGTGGTAGATGGCGCTATATAATGTGTATGGTCGAATCTCTTTGATTATATTAATAATGTATACTCAACAAGGATCTAGATGTATTTTGATTACTTTGGAGAAAAATAGGCCTAATGATTCCAGCCATCCCTTCCCCCATTTCCACATAAATCTCAAATCACCGATATTCTAGAGGTAGTTCCACTGGCGATGGCGCTATTCAAACTCGAAAATGAAGGAAAAAAATCATTGATGAAAATGAACTATTTTCAAAATTCTGAAGGACTTCTTTTCCACATTCCAGTCGCAGTTCTATGAAGTTGTGACTTTTGGTTCTATCAAGTTCCTCCTTGGGTGAGGGTGTACCTGGGTTCAGTCAGTCTTGGACTCTTGGTAGTTGGCAGGGCCGTAGCCAGAGTTTGATGTTTGGGGGGGGGGGCACATGATTGTAATTGATCGACGTCCTGGGGAGGGGTCTAAAAAAGTTGACAATGATCTTGGAATTGTTTTGGGGGGTCTGAAGAGATTTTTGTTTAATCCTCAATTATTTGTCCTCTCTTCCTCTCCCCCATCCCCACTCCCTATCTCTCATCCCCCCTCCTTATGAATTGTTCTTTGTCATATTTATTTTATCTCTCTTTCTGTCATAATTACCATCTTTCTTTCGTTCTCATGCTCAATTTCTCTTCGTCTCTCTCACTCTCTCTTTCTCTCCTTTCCAATTTTTTCCTTCTTTTTCTGAAGTCTTTCGTTTGCCGTTACTCGACCCCTTCCCTTTCTCTGTCTCTCTCTCTCTCTCTGTCTCTGTCTCTCTCTCTCTCTCTCTCTATCTGACTCTCTGCCTCTCTCTCTCTCTCTTTCTCTCTCTCTCTCTCTCAATACATTTATCTTCCCTTTCTTTTTTTTTCTCTTTCTCAACTCTTTCGTCTGCCGTTACTCGACCCCTCCCTTTCTTTATTTCCCTATCTCTCTACCTACCTACCTAGCTATATAGGCATACTTATCTCTCTCTTTCGCTCGCTCATATAATACTGCACACTGCTTTTATTACTCCCTATATCAACTTTCCTTTATTTTGACATAAACAGATTTCGCGTTAAAAAAACGGCAAAGGGAGCATGGAAATACTATAAAATATTATGTTCTTTAATCGACAAAATTATCATCAGCAGCAACAATATGTAATTTATATCATAATATTTCTTTTATAAATCGACGTCAGTTATACTTTATTGTAATCAATAAAGGAAAACAATATTGTTTTCCGCGTATTTGAATAATAAAAACGTCATGTTTTGCTGGACATGACAGAGCAATAATTATTTAATCTATTCTATATAAATACTATTCTCATAATGCCAAACAATATAAATCCCTTCACTTGTTCACGTGCCAGAGTAAGAATCACTTCGTCATAGAAGTTGAATGCATTCCAAATTATAATGGAACCCACTCTCAATAATATAATGCAATCCACTGTAAGGGGTGATTTGAATTACTCTTTAATTGAGCGGATTCCGCCATTTTGATGGTTTGATGGTTTATTTTACATGATTGCTAAGAAAGCATGTAAAGGCTTGTAAGTGAGTGGCCAGCAATATGCACCGACGGCGAAGGCTTCAAATCCTTCTGAGGGAATTGATGAGGATTAATGCCATACCAAAGGGCATCATAGCGAATCAAATTGGTTTTGAACCCGGGTTCTCCCAGTTACTAGACCAGTGTTCTACCACTAAGCCACCTCGCCTTTTGAGTGTGGAAATCATTCTAAAGTAAAGTGATATGACGCCGAAAAGAGTGGATTTCTATTCCTGTTTAAATTATGTAAAGTGTAGGCTATACGTTACCTCATGGAAGTATTTTTAAGAATCTCGGACAAACAATAATAATGTCTGTAATGTCATAAGGTATTTTATATTTCGATTGTTATCTAATACTCATTGCAAATATAAGAATAAATATAATAATCGGCCATTTCAAAAATTATTAGCCAATGCTGATTTGTAATCGGATCAATGTGAAATAATATATATAATACTCTTGTTTATCTTTCTGTTGGAAATGAAATAAATATGAATTGAAATTGAAAATTGAATTGAAATAAAATAAACAAAATATACGACAACAAAAACGTTCACAATATATTATAATAAATTGTATTTGAGCAATTTGGAATGCATAAAGGTAAGGCTCGTTGAGTTGTCCTCAAAATAATCATCACACAAAAAGAACGTAATTACTGAAAGTGCGTTGCACACGTACGTGGCGTCTTTTGCATGACGTATATAGGCCTGCGGCAATCCCGCCCCCCCCCCCCCACTCAGTGTTATTTAGGGTACGCATATGCTCGTACCCTCTTTTTGAAAGCACCCCCTATCTGAGGACTGCCAACATTTCCGAACCCCCCTTTCGCGGGCTTTTCGCGGGATTTTCCTGCCTTGGAGACCCCCCTAAATCAGGAAAAATGCTCAATGTACCCCCCTAAATTCGGAATAATTTCTCAGGAGTCCAAAGAGGTGAGAGAAAAAAAGAAAAACACCCCCTTTTTAAAGAAATCTCCGGGTGAAAAGTCAAATACACCCCTTTTTTTACAATTCTCGGGCCGGACTTTGTCGCACGAAAAGTACCCCTTTACCGGACATTTTGGCAACACGCATGCGGTCATTCCGACCTCTGAGTGGGGGGCCGGGGCGTCAATGAGACTAATGCGGTCTTTGACGCGCTCCATGTGGAAGTGATAATGTAAAATTAGCGCAAAACATTGCGTCAAAGTACTGGAGTATGGGATGGTTTCATTCACAGGCTTATCCTGCGCAGGTAGTAATGCAATTGAAATAACGTCTCGTGTGCAACGAGCATAACACAAATGAGGAAATTGGGCAAAGGCAAATTATTTATTGGCACCCAATAATATTTACCATACACTATGACTGTCTATGAGAAAAACTAAATCACTTGGACCTGCCAAATGAAAAATAAAACGAAGATACATGACATGTAGTATATGTCTGTCGAGAGACATAAGAGCGTTTACTTAACTACTTTAACAGTGATACCACTAGTAAAACCCCTCTGGCCCCCAATCAAGGACCAATATGTTCGTGTTGACAAAAATATATTCATTAATAACCATTATGGTTTATAATGCTTGCATGCGCGAAGATCTTGGAATTAAAATTACACAATATATTTCAAGGCGCAGCAAAAATATTGAGAGAAAATGAATCCACAAAAGAAAATGTGTTTTGAAGGAGCAATAGTCACATCCATGTGGTATTCGAACAATCTTGTTGATAAAAACATATAATAAACAGTCGAGAGAAAGTACTTCAATTCTCGTTTTAATCATTTTTCTATATCCACTGGCATTACCGGAAGCCTAATCAACCTAAAACATGCGTAAGATGGTTAACTTCAGCTCCTTAAATTCATATACACTTTCCGAATAAAACCGGAAACAGACCACATAATATCCATTAAAAAAATGGAAAAAAAATGAAATTCAATGCGTTATTGGCTCAATCATTAATGCTAACATTTGGGTGCAGGGAGCTTTTCGTTGGCTATAAACCTACCTTAAACAATTTCGCATGCGTGGTTGCATGTAAATTTGTTATCCTCTTATAGGCTAAGAAGCTTTACAAGAGGTTTAAGGTAAAAAATCACTTGTGGCGATATAGATATGTTTACGCACCTGGTTATATATGGAATTAATCAATTTACTAGCACATTTATTTCAGTGAATGATTATTTTATTTCATTGTAAAAAATGTAATAGAATGCAAACCACCCGTAACGATACGGATGTGTTTGCGCACCTGGTTATATAGAATCAATTTATTTACTAGCATAATTATATCAGTGATCGGTCAATGATGTTGTAAAATTTAATGGATATTTTTTTAATTTTATGGATGTGTTTGCGCACCTGGTTATAAAGAATCAATTATATAGAATCAATTAATTTACTAGCATAATTAAATCAGTGATTGATCAATGTTATTGTAAAATGTAATACAATGCAATTCGTATAAGATGAACTAAACAGACATTATAAATAACAAAATTCACACAATATACTAAGCACCGTTAGAAAATTCTGTCACTTTTTGGCAGTCAGGGCTTTCTCTCTCTCTCTCTCTCTCCCTTGCGTCAATCAAATTTGACACGATGAAATAAATATGCGACGGTGTGGGCACGATGAGGCTTGAACGATCATTAAGGCAATATGGTATGTTTTCATTTTCCTTTGAATCATAATCATCAGAAAATAAATAAACATTCTTCAAACCAGCAGAAAGCAGAAATCCAGACAGGACATCAACGTGTGAGCAATGTAAAATAACGTCGAAATGTTCCATTTGTTTAGCGCTATGTTTTAGGCTTTTTATGAGGCAGCCGACCAATCATTGGCACTCCTCTTGCAGTTAGTTGCCGTGTGTTTTTCTTCACCTTTTCATGAAGTACAGCGTCTTTTGAAATGTCTTCTTTTAGTTTTTTCGTTCCATTCCCATCTGCAAGTTTCTTATTACTATTTACAACAGAATTCTTCGCATCAGGACTATCTTCATGAATGGCAGCTTTAGTTTTATTGGTGTCGTCGTGGCTGCCTGAAAGTCTGATGACAACGTCGGCGTCTTGCAACGGTTTACTTTCGTTCAGCTTCAGCGGCACCACGGCGACTTTCGGACGTGGTTTCCGTACGCGTCGCCGTATGACTTTGACGCGCCGTACGACTCGTACGTGCCGCGCTGCTTTGCGTATCTGTTCCAGTGTGCCGTTCTTCAGGGCTTCTTTGTAGAGTTGCAGGAACGGTGTGTCCAGTTCGGCGGTGACGTTTCGGATAGTTGCTCGCCAGGAGGGGTAGTGGAAGTGGATGTTGTAGCCGAGCGACCACCGGGCAAAGACGGCCTTCTCCGTCATGAATTTGTGTCCTTTGTTCATCTGCGTCTCGCTCCATTGATAGTATTCACACTCTCGTCGAACCCCTGGTTCGTAGTAGTGATATGAAGAAGAGGAGTTTGGGTGCCTCCTGTGTTCGTGGGCAACAACGAAAGATGCAAAATGTGTTTGAATTATTATTATTATTTTGTTTAAAGGAAAAATCGGCGTAAAATATACAAAATAAAACGTTTCTGATTGACAATATCCCCCCCCCCTCTGTTCGTATTTGTTGGTTTGGGTGGGGGGGGGGGGGGGGTCTTTTTTAACACTCCGATTTGCGACATTTGTCCCCGGCCCACCTCTATTATAATAACAAATGATAACATAATTTTCCCTAACATTATCTGTTAATCCTATTCATATTGAATTAGATGTACTTATTGCATTTTATACATCAATAAAAGGTGTGGCATAGCATTTTATTATCATAAATTCGAGGGAGCAAAGCGACCCATGCAAGGACCTCTTTAGGCGGAGAGGATGGGGTTCTCTCGAAGGTTGTGTCATTTCCATCTCAACCCCCCCCCCCCCCCTCCCTTCTCCCTTTTCCTTTCTCCAGGTGGGGGGGGGGGGGGGTCATTTTTCAGCAATTCGATTAGCAACATATTTGCCACCCTTAGATATAGCTATAGGGTATCTGGCAGTCCAAATTTATAGGTTGTTATAGGGTTAGGAGTATTCAATATTCAACCAGTTTAACCGCCTGTCCTAACATCAATGCTTGCCCTGACTGTGTATATCACAACACCATTGTTACGTATTGTTGACTTACGAGCAATACTCGACATTTGACAGACCGTACACGTCTATCCTCTGGCAGACATCCAGGGCGAACAACATGGCAACGAAACCAGTACTAAGCCATGTCTTGGCATCAGTTCTGTGAAATCGAGAACAAAAACAGAGAACTTTAATATTTGTTATATTTTGTTTGTATACACCATAACTTGGAGAATAAGGCATAGTATTTCCAGTAGCACTGGTAGAGGTTTTAAAGGGGGTTTGGGGCTAAAGTGCCCCTCCCCCTCCTCCACATCAACAAACCTTCAAGGCCCCCTCCCCCACCCCCCCCCCCCCAACAAAAAAACGGAACAATATTATTGTCGCAATAGTGTTTAGTCCAGGATTTAATTTAAAGATTTTAATTTAAGGATTCGGCTAGTATTAGAAATTGACGCGGAACAACCGTGCTTGTTCAACGACTATTCATATAGTTACATTGTCGTCCACCAAGTCCGAATATTTATTTTTCTCACTTCTTTTCATGAAATCAGTGCTTAAATATGATTTATTATTGATAGATAGAGTTTATAATAATTATCTTCTCCAAACTGTAATGATAAAATGTAAAGACTTTTCATAGAGATTGATCAGTATCTATATCTATCAAGAATAAATCATATTCTCACAATCACATCATGAACAGAGGTCAAAGAATATTATTCCAAATTTTGAGGGCAATAGAGAATCAGTTTAACAGGACTTACAAGCTGACACCTGTCTCGATTAGAAACCTGTCCTCGGTCTTATTGATTTTCTCTGGAGTCAAGAAATAGAACTTGACGTGCGGGTACATGGCCGTCATGTTCCTGGCCGCCTGGTAGACCGCATTGTTTGTCTTGTTGATCTTCTCCTGGTAGAGCCAAGGGACGACCACGATGCCGGTCCTGGTCGCAGGGTCGCCCAGGATCTCGTTGATCAACTCCTGACTCGTCATCAAACCCCTCGCTAGATTCACGTGGCCTAGAGAGACAATGATTGATTGATTGATTGATTGATTGATTGATATATAGATACTCTCTAAAAAAAAATCGAATGATCACGGACGTCACTCCTCTGGAGAGTGAAAATGTAGTGAAAATAGAGTGAACATTCACTCTTTTCTTCTTAGAGAGCACTCTAAAATCAATTGATTTTCACTCCTAAACAAGTGATCGCGGACGTCACTCCCAAGAAAGTGAAAATAGAGGGAAATTTCACTCTCTTTTTTAAAGAGAGTAGATAGATAGATAGATAGACAGACAGATAGATAGATTGATAGCTTGATAGATTGATATATTGATAGATAGATAGATAGATAGATTTATATGTTGATTGATTGATTGATTGATTGATTGATTAATTATAAATACAGAACATGGTAACCCGAAAGCTGAATGGAATTCAGCTTGCCAAAAATTGAGTTTGAACGCAAAGCAATACCATACAATCCTTTAAAATACATTTAAACAATTATGATGGCGAATTGGTGTATTAGGGGAAATGTATTCTTGTAGCATGATATTATTAGCATTGGGTATCGAAGAGCGTCCGCCGGACTTTTCGAAATCAAATAAAAATTGGCGGCTCCTCCTTTCCGAAAATCCTGGATCCGCCCCTGACATAACGGAAGGCGCGTACGCAGCGGGGGGGGGGGGGGGGGGGGGGGGGGGTTGAACCCCCCTCAATTTTGTTGTATGTGTGTGATTTTTGATGACCCCCCCCCCCCCCCCCGTTATCTTTATCTTGTAAGCCCAGAAAACAAATGCTGTGTTTGCAACACCCATGACATAATTATTAGGACAAGTAATCGTCTCACCTATGACCCGGACGTCGGTATGGAGGCCGACGTCCTCCTCGTAGCCTCTGACCGTGGCGCTGTTCATCCGAAGGACACAGTCGGCGTTGTCGATGTCGGCTCCGGCGCCGCTGTTGAGGAGCTGACCCGAGCTTGATACAAGTGAACACCGGTTGCAACGGAGGTCGAGCGGCTATAGAAAAGTGATTGACAGAAAAATATATGAAAATGTAATAACCAGAATAATGTATACCAATTAAGACAATAATAAGGTAAATGACATGTATAATTGGTCTGTTGTTTTATATTTTGAGTTTTTAGTTTATAAATTGATAACTGTGGCATTATCACCACCAGGCGCGGATCCAGGGGGGGGGGGGCCGAGCGGGCCTTGCCCCCCCCCCCGCAAAAAAAAAAAAAAAAAGAGGAGAAAGGAAAAGAAGGGAAAGGGAAAGAGGAGAGAAAGGGAAAGAAAGAAGAGGAAGAAGAAAAGAAAAGGGGGAAGAAGGAGATCGGGGGGCCGAAAGGGCATTGCCTCCCAGGTTGTTGACCCCCCCCCCCCCCCCCCATAAAAAAAATAAGAGAGAAGGAAGGAAAGGGAAAGGAAAAGAGGAGATACTGGCGTACTGAAAGGGGGGGGGGGCTTAGTGGAAATCAAATTCAAACGTGGTTTATTTCTAATTCCCCAACGGTGGATTACAAATAATGCTGAAATGACATCATTTCCGAGATTTTCCTCACTTCTTAGTAAATTATACGTGTGTATGTGTTTGTTGGAAAATGACAAATTCCTAAATTTGCAGCCAGGCAAGAAATATGATTCTTGAGATTCCGACATGTCAGGGCCCGAGGTACGGCGGGGATCGGGAGCCCAAACCCCCCCCCCCCCCCCACTTTTTTTGAAAAAGTATATTAAAGAGAAATAAAATAGAATGAGAGCAAGAAAGAAAGAATAGTTAACTGCCAGTGTTAACAAATAATGAGGCATCAAAATATGCTCATCTGACCTTGATTAAATGCCTAAAACCCCTAAGCTTCCGTGGGCTCTGCCCCCTGGATCCCACCTAGGGCCCTACGGCGGCCCTTAGATGCTCATCTGACGGTAATTTAATGCCTAAAACCCGGATTTTGGGGGGCTCCGCCCCCTGGACCCAACGCCAAAAAGTTACCTGCCAGTGTCACGAAATAATAAGGTATACAACAAAAAAAAAGCTCATATGACCTTAATTAAACGCCTAAAACCTCTGAGCTTCCGGGGCCGGCTTCGGATTATTTTCGAGAGCGGTACAACGAATCGTCTTCTTTCTCTAATGATTTAATGAAAATTAAAAGCTTCCGCGCTTCGCGTGGACGGGGGGAACCTGAATTCAGACGAGGATTAAGAGTCGAGAACTGATCAGCAAATCGTCTTTTTTCTCTCATAATCTTATGAAACTTTAAAGCTTCCGCGCTTCGCGCGGGAGGGGGGGGGGGACCTGAATTCAGACGAGGATTAAGAGTCGAGAACGGAACAACAAATCGCCTTCTTTCTTCGATAGTTTAATGAAACGTCAAAGCTTCCGCGCTTCGCGCAGGAGGGGGAGGGGGTAAACTAAATTCAGACGAGGATTAAGAGTCGAGAACTGTATAACGAATCGTCTTGTTTCTCTAATAATTTAATGAAACGTAAAAGCTTCCGCGCTTCGCGCGGGAGGGGGGAGAATCTAAATTCAGACGAGGATTAAGAGTCGAGAACTGTATAACGAATCGTCTTGTTTCTCTAATAATTTAATGAAACGTAAAAGCTTCCGCGCTTCGCGCGGGAGGGGGGAGAATCTAAATTCAGACGAGGAGTATTTTCGAAAACGGTACAACGAATCGTCTTTTTTTTCTAATGATTTAAGGAAACTTAAAAGCTTCCGCGCTTTGCGCGGGAGGGGGGGATCCTGAATTCCAGGCGCGGATCTACGGGGGGGGGGTTTAGGGGGTTTAAACCCCCCCTTGGGCGGCCCCCCCCCCCCCAAAAAAAAAAGGAAAACAAAAAGAAAAAAAGAAAGAAAAAAGAACGCACGCTGTAGAGAGAAACCCTTTCAAGTGCAAATATTGTGAGAAGATATTCAACTCATCTGGTAACTTAACCAAACATGATAACTCTGGATATAACTGTGTATTAAACTGTTACTTGATTTAAAAGACGTTATCATGCACTGCTTTTTATGGTCTCCATTGTGTTAATAGATGCCAGGAAAACATCATTTACGGGGTTCAAATAAACACCCCAAAAAAATCGGCTCGCCGCTTCGCGGCTCGTTGACGATGCTCCGCATCGTCATTATTTTGGTCAAACCCCCCCTTAGCAAAAAGCTAGATCCGCCCCTGAATTCAGAAGAGGATTAAGAGTCGAGAACTGTTCAGCCAATCGTCTTCTTTCTCTCATTATCTTATGAAACTTAAAAGCTTCCGCGCTTCGCGCGAGAGGGGGGGCGGACCTGAATTCAGACGAGGATTAAGAGTCGAGAACGGAACAACGAATCGCTTTCTTTCTCTAATGATTTAGTGAAACGTAAAAGATTCCGCGCTTTGCGCGGAGGGGGGGGGGAAACTGAATTCAGACGAGGATTAAGATTCGAGAACGGTACAACGAATCGCCTTCTTTCTTTTATAGTTTAATGAAACGTCAAAGCTTCCGCGCTTCGCGCAGGAGGGGGAGAGGGGGGAACTGAATCTAGACAAGGATTAAGAGTCGAGAACGGTACAACGAATCGTCTTCTTTCTCTAATAATTTAATAGAACCTAAAATTTTCCGCGCTTCGCGCGAGAGGGGAAAAACTAAATTCAGACGAGAATTATTTTCCAGAACGTTCGGTACAACGAACCGTCTTCTTTTTCTAATAATTAAATGAAACGTCAAAGCTTCCGCGTTTTGCGGAGGAGGGAGGGGGAAACTCGCCCCTCACCATTACGTACCAATATTTGGCTCGCATAATTTCAAATTTGGGCCCCCCCCCCCCCCTAAGAAATCCTGGATCCGCGCCTGATCACCACAAAGCCTTACAGCACTAACGTACAAGGTTTTGACAGGAGAACGTATTGACATTGAACTAATCTGGAGGGCGTTTCACAAAACTTGTCATCAGTGACAATTGACAGTTTTTGTTATAAGCTATACTGAAATCCTTGCTTCTGATTGGTTATTAGCAGATTTGTCACTGATTTTTGTCATTAGTCTTTGAAAAAATGCTTTGTGAAACGGGTCCCTGGTGATGAACTTTAAAGCAGTAGAACCATTTTATAAAGTCACAGTAGTCAACTTATGGATAATATTAATAAGTGATAGTAATGTATAGAGGTGAGCTATTCTAGCCATGAATACAGGGTTAGAACCAGGGGCAAGGTTACAGTGGGCACGTGCCCCAACAGACCCTTGAATGGCAAAAAATGGTGCAAATAAAGGAACAGAGAAAACGGGGAAGGGAGAGATGCAAAGTTGAAAAGTGGATGGTAACCGCCCCCGCCCCCTCCCTTCACCACCCAATAGCGGAGCACATGCACCCGTGTCACTTGTTTTTACTCCACTGTATTATTACTAGCCCACCTTATACATCTTCCCGTGTCTACCTTACTTTTATTTCGCAAATAGCCAGCGGCGAGTGAAACCATATCATACTGATAAAAAGAAAAATTAGCCATGTAGTAATGGGAGATTTAAGTCAAGTACATCTCTTTCAAATTCTTGGATATAACAAAAATGTTCTATTTTGAGTGTTGGATCAATAGTGAGCTTGTCATTTTCTTGGATACTTCACTCTAGTACTTCGCTTTTCAAGTGACATCTCTCTGTCGGTGTCTTTTTGATATTGTGAGAGCTGCAGTCAGCAAACTTTTGTAGTGACGTATCATGTCTCAAAGACCGCGGATGAGCAAAGAGAGAAAGAGAGTGATAGAGACGGAGGAAGGATCTCCATATACATGTAGACGGTAGATGCACCGCGATAACACGTTTGTATGAGCACGATTAAGGTCTGTACTTTTGTATATAAAATGTAATAACATAGCAAAACATGTTTGGCAGGGGTGGTATTAAGTGCCCCTGTGCCCCCCCCCCCCCTCAATGAACAAGGAGGACATTCACATTATATTCCGATTAATTTATAATTATTTATTGTCCATTAATCAATTTTAGCTAATATGGAACATCATTGAACATAACGTTACTTTCTATTAATACTAATTTATAGTAAATTACATTATTATAATCAAATTCATTTCTGTCAGGCCGCCATAAATTTCCTCTGTTTAAATTTATCTCAAGTACGCATTTACAATTAGGTGAAGTAAAGGGATACCTGGGCCCTGTCTCACAAAGAGTTACGATTGATCCAAATCAATCGCAAGTCCTTCAATCAATCGCAAGTTTGCAGTCTCCTATCTCTTATTTACATAGTTGCGATTGATATCAATCGCAAATAAGTTGCGATTAATATCAACTCTTTGTAAGACAGGGCCCTGGTAAGAATCTATTTCGTGAGTGCTTTTAGCGCCTTCGGGCAGCTGAGCTACAGCCAGGATAATGATACTACTTTGTTGGCGCCATGAGCATCCCCCGAGACGGGTACGTGCTCCATTATGTATTTATTATTATTATTATTATTATCATCATTTTATTATTATTATTATACACTTATATTCTATAAATATGTACCCGGCAATCAGCACCTGGCTTTTTAGATGACAAAATATAGTATGTGGATTCCATTGTAGTTTATTCTTAAGTAAGGTGACTTTTTTGTATCGATTACAGTTACATCAAGCTATGTACAATCTTGATAGACATAACATACCTTTTGACTTGAAGAAGAAGTTTATAAAGGATAATACTTTACATACATACAACACTAGACAATTAAATGATTATCACTTGCCAAAAAGCAGAACGTTTTTTTTTTCCAGCAAAACTATTTTTTCACAGGACCAAATATTTGAAGTTCCTTAGATAAAACATTCAAAGAAGCCTTAACTGATTTATATCTCTTGTTAAAACTTTATATTGAATTATTACCTATACAAGCTGTAGGCGTTTTATTGTTTTTTTGTTCTATTATTTTAGTCAATTTGCTTAGCCAAATCATATAATGTTTACAACAATTTTGTTATAGTCAGGAGAAAAACATTTTACAAGCTATAAGATAAGCTCTTCGGTATACTCTTACACATTTTTCATTACTTTTTTGTTTTCGTTTTCAATCTGTACTTGTTCTCTGTATTTTTTCATCTTCTCGAATCAGTGTGATTTTTTTTGGTTATAAACGTGATTAATTGTGTGTAATAAGAATATGAATGAATGAATGAATAAGCGAATAAATAAATGTTGGACCTTGCACTATTAAAAGCGCCTTTTAAAGCCGTTAATCACACGGGTGAGATAAGGCCTTGGCCGATATTGACAGGGTAAATAAGGTTTGTTCGTTTATTATTCCCAATATGGTTGCCTTCTTTAAAGTTCGAGTTCAATGTTTAGGAGTAAAGTATCAAGAATCTAAAATAGAATAATGAAATATGTTGATAGTTAATTCATCCAAAAGAAGCCGGTGTTTATGTTAAAGGGATTCTCGAGTTTCCGGAATGAGGAAAAAGAGATTTTCCACGAGAATCATTTAATGTAGAGGTGTCGTGGTCTAGTGGATACGTAACCGAACTGCGGATCACATGTTTCACGGTTCGAGTCCCGCCGCGGCACTACTGTCCTTTGGAATTACATGAATCTACATTTGCCACTCTCCATCCAGGTGATGTAAATGGGGGTGAACCCGGTAGGAGGGAAACCATGGAATACCAGAGCGCTTTATCATTTCATGCTAGCTCGGCTAACGCTGGGATAATAATAGTACCACGCTTGGAAAAATAATGATGTTATTATTGTTTTTTTATTAATTTTAGTTTATAGTTTGTCTATTGCATGATACTGGTTTGAGCAAGCCATATAATGCATGATCAATTAAAGCTATTGTAATTATGTTCATATCATGATTATCAGAACTCAAGTTTAGCTTTAAGTCATGATATTCTCATTTTATTACTGAAGTGGGTTACCAGGTGGAGCGCGGTACCTTCATTATCGTTGAAATATTAAGTTAAATTTAACTTTTATTTTATGAGTAAACTATCCAGGTCACAAAGATAAGAATGGATGATTTATCACAAGTTAATTGCCAAGAAATATGCCACTGTCAATTAATTTTGAGAATATGATTTTTTTTCTTCACAGGATATTATTATGAGGCCTACAGTTGTTTATGGCAGTTATAAAAACAAGTAAATATGTTTAAACTATATAACAAGCATTTTTAAGATTAAGGAAATTGGACGACTAACATATATTATCTCTCAGATAGAGAAACATGGGCAACTGCAGCTCTGAAATTTCTATACTTTTTGCGAAAAATGAAAATCACTACCCCTTCTAGTCTATATTTAATTACCACCAGTGGTGGTGCTACAGAAGACACAGGGGCGTGCGCCACCATCAGATGGCGAAGAAAGAAAAATAAATAGAAGAAAGGAGGAAAAGAGAGAGAGAATAGGGAGAGAGTGAGAGGGGACATGATGAAAAACGACCCCAACACACCCCACCAACGGCTTTGTTAATACGATTCTTGGCCATCGTAGTAGACCGGGGTGCCCCCCCCCCCTCTCTCTCAATTCCTGGTCCTAGGTTATACCACTAATTACAGCACCGATACCATTCTTGCTAGAATAACAATTCTCCAAAGCATTTTGTATACTTCTATAAATGCCGACAATATCAACATCAAGCATTCAGAGCCAGGTGTTACACGATTTTACTTTATGTTGACGGTTCAGGAGGCTGAAGGGGCAATGCCTTTTTTTTTCTCAAGAATAAGATAATTTTTTGATTTTTGTATCATACCCCTCCCCATTCCCCAGCCCCCTTGGGCTGAGTGAGTAGCGGAGAGCAGATGAAGTTTGAAAATCATTTTTCGAGGAGATAATGATGCAACACTTTTTTGTTGTTGAAACCCCACCCCCTCCCCCCCCCCCCCCTCTTCACGATCGGCCGGCCCTTGTACATGGGGGGGGGGGGGTAATAGGAGGACCGAAAAGGGGGGGTAAACATGCACCCTCCTTAATTTTGTATGAATCCAACTAGGAGAAGGAAGAAACACGAAATTGAACTGGAAGCCCGACTGCTGAGAACACAGCAATCTTCCAGAATCTCGGGTAAAGGTAAAGGTAAAGTCAAGATTAATGCTATCATTAAAAGGAAATGAAACCAATGTTTTCGTAAATGATAAAAATGTTAACGTAAGTACCTAAATTAGACCACAAAGATGATGGTCAAATAGATAACTTTTGATATTTCTCATTGCTATATTTTCGAAGGTGAAGATAGAGACTCAAAACGGAAGCCCAAAGGTTATATCTATTCAGCTATCATAGTATCATAACCATTGCTGTGCTTTCGTTTTCTAGTACTCTATATTAAAATGTAATAACGCTTGGGCAAACACGGTAATGCACAGCTTACGCATAACCCCGGAAGGGGCGTGGCATCACGTTCGCACTTTTAATCTAATCCATTTTCAATTGACGGACTGTCTGCTTTATAATAACCCTCTCATTGTTACCCTGCCAATGTCACGAGCAGAATTTCAACACAAATCATAAAGTAAATTGCTTTTAAAGCTTGAAATAGGAGGCGAGTTAAAAGGCACACCGTGACATTTTGTGAACACATCTCGGCATTGTTTGGAAATAAAATTAGTTAGAAAGGTAAATGGCTAAACATGGCATAAGCACCATTAGCATTATTACATTGTCAGTCACCATTAATATATAAAGACCACCTCACACTACCGTGCGAGTCCAAAAAAAGTTTACACCTAGAAAATTGCTAATTATTTTAAAATTCATCTATGAACAGTAAATTAGTATACATCTTATGAAAGAGTGTTTTATTCCAAATCATTTGGTACCATTTTTGTGTTGTATGTGTTCACGCTTGGATAAACACGAGGCATTTTTTGCGAGAGTGCAAAAATCGACTTGCGCCAAAGTGATGAGGAAAAAGAGGAAAAGTTGGGATTAATGGAGTGAGAGAATGAATTAAATGTATCAAATGAAATGCATTGCATAAGCTTTTTGCAAAGGGCAAAGTCACACCACCCACACACACGCGCATAAATGTTTGTTGATATTTGATATTCGATATTTAATATGTGTGGCATGATTAATTTTGTTAGGGGTGTTATTTGGATCTGCAAAGACCGAATTAATACCCAAATCCAAATTGATTTATTTAAACATCACATAAGCAACTTTGGCGCAATTCGATTTTTGCACTCTCGCAAACAATGCCTCGTGTTCATCCAAGCGTGAACACATACCACACAAAAATGGTACCAAATGATTTGGGATAAAACACTCTTTCATAAGATGTATAATAATTTACTGTTCACAGATGATTTTTAAAATAATTAGCCATTGTCTAGGTGTAAACTTTTTTTGACTCACTCTGTATATACGATCTGACTACGATCAGATTTGGGAAGACTTTGCTATATAGCATTTGATATAAACTTTCAATCTTCTAAAATTATATTGATCGAGGATTTGAATACACCCGTACAAATTAGAGGGGGGTTCGCGGGGGGGGGGGGGCTCAAGAGGGGGAGGGGAGGGGGTGTTGATTAAAACAATAAATGGTGCTTCAATTATCCCCAATTTTTAGAATGATTTTGACAATGATTTATTTTCAATAGATCTAGATAATAGTATACATTCTGAGATGTTATTGAATAATTATTTGCGAGTGTTTATTTGCGTGACTGCTAAAGCTTGTGTATGCTACTATGTTTATCAACTAGGGGACCTACGTCCTTAAGTCATAACTGACGGTGATGAGGATTAATGCCTCATAAATTAGCACTAGTATAGCTGACCGACACGGTTTTGATCCTCACAGTTACGAGGCCAATGCTTTGCCACTTAATCATGACTGTGCGCAGCGGGGGCTAGGGTATGGGGAAGCCCCCACAATTTAAAAAACGAAGAAAATGCAATAAATTATCAATAATTTATTGCATTTTCCCACGGCCCCCAACAGGGAAAATTCCTCAATACGGCCATGCATTATGGTTCAAGGCATGGCCACAGTGTACACGTAGACAACAAAATAAAAAGACATTTAAAAGGTAATTTTTTTTTTGTTAAAGGTCGGTCTCTTAGGCCTTCTGTCTCCTGGGGGGTGTTTCACAAAGACTAAGACCGACTTTAAGTTAGACTTAATTATGGCAGGCCGTTCATGCCACAGGTTGCTCTCACCATTTACTGGCATTTGTCTCTCAAGGGACATACAAATCATGGTCACAAATCTACAGAATTTACAGTTTTTGATAATTCATTAATAAAGCAAAAAATATTATCTAAAGATCATAATTGAGAGACCAATGGTGAGAGCAACCAGTGGCTTAAATGGCCTGCCATAGTTAAGTCCAACTTAAAGTCGATCTTAGTCTTGGTGAAACAACCCCCCGAAAGTATCATAGACAAGTTGTCAGAAGGTCCCCAAAGGCTCAAACCCTGCACTTCGTTGACGGGAAAATGTAGACAACATTGTAGTCGGGCATCTCGGTACCCTGGTTGAAAACGATGGTTTACAATTCCTTACCGTGTCTTTATCCAACAGCGTGTACCCCGGTTGTCCCTTCGGCTTATCCTCCGTCGCGTTCGCCGTGACGATGATGACCTCTGGTTCGACCGTCGTCGTCGCCGCCACCGCCGCCTTCGTGTTGGCGTTCACGAAGGCCACCCGCATCCAGCCGGATTGGTCCTGTGGATCGGAGTTGTCGGAGCGTGCCTTGGCTACATGGTTCGAGACCCTGTTCGTCCCGATGGTGTCGGAGTGGGTGTGGAGGACGTAGAGCATGCAGAGTGAGACGATGAGGGAGTACCAGCAGATGACGAGGAGTGTGGCGTCACGGATCTATACAGGGGGGAGGGAACAAAAATCGATTCAATACACAGTTATAAACAAACATTACAAACAACACATGCCGTGCAGGACGTGACTGTGTTTTGCTGTAATTAAAAGACGCATCAATTTAAAAATGAAATAATGATAAAGCATGTCAAATATGATAAAATTGTTTATGTGTCATATAATGAGTTACATTAGGCGGTGTCACACAGAAAAATCTCTTAAAAAATCCCTTGAAAACTCGTTTCAAGGAAGAATTTTCTTGCTTCGTTAGACGATTTTTGAAGGGATAATTGATGACAGACAGCCAATTAAGAGGATAACTAAAATCCGGATTTTTGGCCTCTGTGTGTCACCGCCTATTGAGAAAAGGACAAATTATGGTACAATAACTCACATATCAGAAGCCTGTTGTTAAAAAAGAGAGTAAAAGACAGTCCATTCTGACATTATTTGAATATTGATAACAACAATTTCAGAGGCCCAAAATCAATATTTTGGGGGAAATCTGATCAAAAACCGGAAAGCTATGAATTTTTAGTGTTGATGATCCGTTTGTTTTGTACAGCACATTGGGAAAATGGCACAATTATTTGAATGTTTTTTTTTTGTACATGCTTTCTGTTGTTATATTCAATAAATAAAGTATATGACAAATAGAAAGGTTTCAGTTGATGAATCGATGAATAAATTGGGGGCTGATATAATAATGGTACAGATGTCCTCTTCTTGCAATTATTTTAATCTAAAGGAAAAAAATACTAAATAACAACAACACAATATTGAGACGGGCAGAAAACGGGAAGAAGAAGGAAACGAGAAACTAGGAATTATAGGATGTTATTTAACCTGTCAGATGGGTGAAAAATTGTATGCTTAATTAAAATAAAATGTAAATCTATAACTGCAATCCGAAGAAAAAAATGTATCAAAGAAAATGAAGGTTGCAGATATCCAGCATCGCTTCAAAGTAAACAAGTTTACCAAAATTCGACGAAATCTTACAAAAACTTTATTGTATTGGTTGCCCCTCTCGATCCCTTGTCCATGACTAGCTCTCAATTTCGGGCTTCGTTTCTAAGTTTTTACTTTCTTTCTAACCTCTTTTTCAAATAAAACCTAGATTCTCTACAAATTCTCATCTTAAATGCCATTTTACATGTATCATGTACATAACGTTACACCAAGTGATGCCTAAGGCTATGGCTGTATACCTATCTAAACTATAGCGTGGGTGAATAATAATGAAATCCTACACTTCTCTCGCGAAAAGGGTAATATGCGGCCTCATTTCAAACGGGTTGCCCTCGAGGGCCGTCGAGAGACGAGATAAATACAACGCAATATTGTGAGACATGGTGGTGTAGCCAGATATTGAGAGCCAGAAGGGTCGGAATCCCCTCCAATAGGGATGAGGGCGGGGGGCAGCCCCTTGTGACGTAGACTTTATACTGCATGTATAGTATAGATTTTGTATGAGCCAAGGGGGGGGGGGTGGGGGCGTAACCCGGTTTTATCCTGTCTGGATACGCCACAGAACCCCCCCCCCAACATAATTCCTTTAAATTAACACGGAGAATGTGATTTAAGGACCCTTCTTTTCAGAGAACGTCCTCGTTTCAGCATGGAGTTAGAAACTCCATTGTTTCAGGAAACCGGTGTGTTGGCTCAGTCAGTAGAGCGTCCGCCTCACAACCGGGAGGTCGTGGGTTCGAACCCCGGCCGCGTCATACCAAAAGACGTTAAAAGACGGGAGTTGCTGCTACCTTGTTTGGCGTTCAACAATGAGGGGATAGAGCAACGTCGATCTGGCGCTGCTCAGTGGCTGCCGGGCTCACGATCAATTGAGCAAAAAGAATTTCCATTTTCGGTTTAATAAAATTTGGAGTGGACTTTAAAAAAAGATTATTATTATTATTACCTCAAAACTAATATGAAAATAATAACGGCAATCTAATAATAATATCGATATACAACAATAATACGAATAACACAAATTATCGAAATGGATATTACAATTGTATTCCATCGTAGATATTAATTGTAAAGTGGTTACAAGATATTTTGATATATATTCTTTGGAATACACCGTGCGCTGCCTAACGACTGCAAGTATAAGGTCTTTATTCTAAGGAATCCGGACGCGCATAAAAGCAATATCAGTATTTCGTGAGAACACGGAATCAATTACAAATCACATCATGTTGATCACCACTGATTACTAATTCTCAAAATAAAAGAATGATAAGGGGGAAGGAACATTAAACGTAATTAATATATATAGTTCCCTACTAACTTATTACATTATTTTCCGATTATGATATATTTTTACAGAAACTATTAAAAGAAATTTAGAAAATTAGACTTTTTGATTATCTCGTTATTTATCGACTACAATCAAGATCTCTGGCGTGTTCCAAAATCAAAGCAATAAATTCTCTCGTTAAAATATGGGAAAGAGTAATTTTACGACAGAAAAAAAGTAGAAACTTAAAATCATGATTATCAGCTGCAATCTGTAAACCTGGCATGTTGATTTTTGAGGTGTCAACCAAAATAATGACCAATTCCTCCCAGTGTATAATATATATATATATATATAATATATTGGCAGGCAGCAATAAATTATCTTATAATAAAACAGTAAATTGTATACAATTGTAGCATTATATCTCACAATTAAAGACTCCAAAGGCCATTACCACACCCTATGATGGAATGACGATTATGACATAATGAGAATACGACATGAACATGACAATTACATTGCAAACAAGAGAGAACAAAATCCATGGCTATGGGCCAATGATACAGGCGGAAAGCGACATGCACCGAAGTGATAATTCCCACGCAGAAAAATTAGCAATAGTATAGATGGCTGAGTCGAAAAAAGAATAGACCAGAATGGTGATATAATTAGCTCTTTTATTTAAACATATTTGTGGCTTACACCCAGTAAATAAGATCGATTAATCGATCTGTATTGAAAAAAAAGTCAGAACAAATCTTGGAACCACAAATATGTTTAAATAATTGAAATTTCTCACAGGAAGCATTATATTTATATAATTAGCTCTTGGAAAGAAATATATCAACAGAGAAATAAAAGGATATAGGCTACATTGTTTATCACTTTTATATGAAGAGGCATATAACCTTACTGTACGTAAATATATGTTAGCATGTAGGCCTATTATACCAGTCCTCAATTAGTAACTCCGCAATAAACGGACGTTTTCGTAAGCACTCGCCAGCCCGCATTGAATAAAACAAAACATAAATTAGATTATATCGAAAATCGAGAACTTACCCCCATTTTAAGTCCACAAAGTGAGATTAGCTATTTGGTAGAATAATACTCCTCTAAAATATATGAATCAATATACTATCCGTCTCACATTTCGAAAAGGCATGCAGTGAACTTGAAGACTGGTTGAATACTACGTACGTTGAAACGTATTGCTTCCTTTATGACTGTCAAGAGAGATAATGCATACAGGCGGTATCGTGTTTGCGTCGATAATAATGACGTCACATTGTAAACGGACCACTCAAAGTTAATTTAGATAGACGCTGCGATAAGTGACTATATATTGCATATAAACAAAATGTGCGTCACGTTTTCCATGGTAGGGTTCACCTTGCCTTTTAAATCCTAGTATGTAATTTAGTTTATTTTGTTATATTTTTTTTAATACATTTATGATTTAGTTTCCTTTCATTTTAATCGTTTTTAATTATTCGTGGATTATAATGATAATAAAATTGATAAACAACAACAATATTAATAATAATAATAATTATACCAATCATATCAATAACAATAGGAATCATAACAATAATAAAGATGATGATAATAATACAATTTAAAAAAAAATAGCAACAATAATACAATTAAAAATAATAATAATAATAACAATTTAATTTAAAAATAGTAGTAATAATATGTCCATTATTTTATTTCATTAATATTCTCCTTTTTTTTTCCTTCGTTTTTTATGGGGGAGTGGCGGGGGGGGGGGTGGGGGGCGGGTCTTATACCCTTAGATTTGAAGCTATAAAGTGGCAAATTCCAGTCTAGAGGGTGCACGAAATATTCGTGGACTGGGCAGCAAATAATGATAATTCCTGAGTATTTTAACTATAGTTTGTCTTTCTTCTTTCATCTTATTTCTTCTTTTCATTTTCAATTACGTTCATATTTTCATGTTTATCTTATTCGACGGGGAACTGGAGTTGCAACGATTGTCCTTTTTGGCGTCCGTCTTTCAAAGAATTCATATCGAAAAGTACATATGACACGAAGAAAACAGTCGATCGTGTATGCTATATGTTGCCCAAGCAACCAGCAAGTGGTTTGTTTATTCGCGATGTCCCTTCAGGGCCACCATAGGTTTGAACCTAGTTCGCAGACACAAATCCTCGCCAGTCGCTGTGCGTAACAGCGCCTGCACCGCGAGACTAGGCTGACTGCATACTGCATCTAGGCCCTGTACGTGCAACGGACACAACTGGATACGTGACAGAGCTAGGCTTTGCTCACGGCTTTATGAATTATATTAAGGTGTCAAATTAGAGTCTCTGCCGGCAGACTAACAATACGTGTAAAGTAGGCCTATTTAGTTCGGTGTTAGGGCGTTTGTCTCCTATTTGCTCACATGCCTCTATGGTGAGATAATCATCTGGACTTTGGTCTGTTTGAGTCAATCCAGCATGACCATTCATACAACTTATTTTAAAAACCAGAACACGGACATAACCCTGCCCTTGTGTACTTGCTTCCCTTCTTCCATGGCAACAGGAGCGCACTTTTCACGCAACACTGAAAGTCCGGCCCGTAATACACAAATCCGGCCCGTATTGACTTTACACACCGGAGATAGGGGGATGCTTTCAAAGGGAGGGAACATGCATACGCGTACCCTAAATAACACTGAGTGGGGGGGGGGGGGGGTAAGCAACCAGGGGACCAACGGCTTTACATCCTCTCCGAGGGACTCGGTAATGAGGATTAATGCCTTACCAGAGATCACTAGCGCATCGAATTGGTTTCGAACCTGGGACCTCCCGGTTACGAGACCACTGCTCTATACACTGGACCATCGCGCCTCTCTCTCTCTCTCTCTCTCTCTCTCTCTCTCTCTATCTCTTTCTCTCTCTCTCATTCTTTTTCTCTCTCTCTCTTTGGGGTGGGGGGCTTATATAGCCCCGGGAAATATCTGCGCATAATTATTATTTATGCTCTTCTCCTCCTCAGTCCAGCAACTCTAAACAGGGATTTGGGAAATACTAAGTAAATTCATATTACACATCCTTCTGTTCTCACACAATAGACTATAAATTCCAATTTGGTTGCATCAACATAAATCGACCAGTAGCATGATTATATAAATATTAATTAAATGTTAGTTTCGTCGCCTTTTCAGTAATATTGAATGGTAAATCCTACCACAGTCACATGGCCAAACCGAATGCACACCGACCATTTGGTTTGCATTCGGTTTTGATTTGTGGTTTTGTAATCCTATGTAGCCCTATAATTGAATAAAATATTATTTGAATACAAAACTTCCTAGCCATTGGGGGAAGGGGGAGGGTTATGAAATGTTTTGTTCGGTGTATTTTTGGTCTGGTGTCGGTCTCGTTGGTGTGACTGTCAGTATATCAAATACATAGGGCATAAACTATTACGAACTAGTTTCGTATCATCAAAATACAACTGAACCAATTAAAAGCGTTTACAATAGGCTATATTTAAAGAGAAGGTTCAGTTCTGGGGAGAGGGGAAAATAGTTTGTGAGCGTTATCATTGTTATTATGCTAGTGTGGAAGAACATCTTTATGTGTTCAGTGCTTGTTACTTTACCAAGACTGGGCGTATTTCTTATCATTTCGACGACTCCAAAACTTTGCCGTGCACAACAATGCTTATAATGCTACATGATCAGCTTTATCTGATCGATTCCATACCGTTTCTTTCACAATGCAATCGCATGATCAGAACTCAACTTTATCTTTAACTACGGCGTGTTGGAATGATTCTTTATAGACGCAATGATATGCAAAGTACACACAACTAAGAAGACGCAATGTGGTACCAAAGTACACATGATTAAAAATAATGCTGAACATTGAACTTGGGGAAGTATTCGAATGCTATAGTCTTCAAAGAAGAAAATGTGTCCAGTACACACAACGAAGAAGACGCAATGTGGTACCAAAGTACACACGATTAAAAATAATGCTGAACATTGAACTTGGGGAAGTATTCGAATGCTATAGTCTTCAAAGAAGAAAAATGGGTCCAGTATTTCATTGAAATGGTACATTCAAACCTGCCTTGTAACCACTTGTCTACAAAGACCACATTTTTTGTTTCCCTTAGAAATGGTTTCCCATTGAAGCATGTAATAAAAGCACTTATCTACAAAAAACACTTTTTGTGTTTCCCTTGGGCGGTCGCTATAGACAGGTTTGACTGTATATGCAGATGATCCAGCTACGGTTTCATGCCCCGTGTTCACTTGTTTCAAGTTCAGCCAGTAGTTCTTCGCTCGCATCGTAGTGCACAATATAGGCCTACGTACATTTACCCAACATGAATTGTGTAACAAGATTATTTACAAAACAACACATAAATTATAAGCGATAATCACTTTTCTTTAAACTTTCTTCTCCAGTATTCAGGCTTGAGCTAAGGCCATGGCAATTAATGTGAACTTGATATGAGCTCTGAAGATAAAATATCAAAAAACGTACCTGGATACAATCTGGACCAACATGGACATAAATTTAGTCTCCCACATAATGTGCTATCAAACGCGTGATAAACTGCCTTATTTGTAACACCTGTGGGCCATTACATTTTAAAGGATTTATGCCAAGCCGATTTTTCAATCTTACCATTTCCTTTTTAAACTACGCAGTCGATGGCTTAATTTCCGCCCCTTGCAGCCTGATAAACTTACCTCCGATTTGTTGAAAGGGGCAGGGGGAAGTTTGCCCTCCCATCTACGCACCCCCACCCCCAAGTTGAGATAGAAACTTGTAGACTGTAATTATGTAATTATGACGTGAACTAAATTTGAAATATCCTCAAACATACAAATCAATGGAGATCACTTGACATGCATGTGACTGGAAGATTACAAACCTGAGGATTGAGGGGGGGGGGCAGCTGGCTCGTGCCGCCTCCCCTTCGAAACTCTAATAGAAAAGCTTTTGTACTCAATTTTAAGAGTGTGCCCACCCCCTCCCCTATTTTTAAAATCATATTTTGCAAAATCCTGATCAACGCCTGAACACATGTTCGAATGTACTTTAAGCATCGTTGCGTGTAAAGGTTATGAAAACAACATTTTATCGATCTTGCGTTTGATTGCACGGTGAGGTGACGAACAACAGTGACCTCACATGATGACGGTTGAGCATTATTTTCAGCGAAGAACCCTTGCAAGTCGTGCATAACAATGTCTTAACTTTGAGACTATGCTGACTGTATACGCAATAGGCTTTGTACTTAAGGTAAAGACCAGTAGTGGTAAAATTGCGGTTCAAGGATTTGGGGTGCAAAATATTCATTCAATATTGTTTAAATATTGCCTTCATGGGTTTAGATGACAATACTTCAACCTCAATTCGCAACAAAGCAGAAATATATGCCCAAATGTTCAATGTTGAAGTGCATTCGCGATATCTATCCAGGCCGGATCGATATGATAATTTACCAAATATATATCAATTAGTAGGCGATTTCCCGGCAAAATGTGTATCATTACGTATTAGTCAAAACATATTCTTTCACATTGGTAATAAGAGCTTCCATTTCATGTTTTGAGAGGGGGGCGTTTCTAAAACTGGTCTATACCTTTAAGCTACTCCTGACACAACCAGACACTGACAGAGCTAGGCTGTGCTCAAGACTTTAGCGATTGTGGTGGAGTGTCAGACTAGAGTCTGTTTCTGCAGACTAGACGACCATCGATTAAAAACGAACAGATGTGAAGATTCTCAAAGTCAAATTTCATGTAGAGAAACTACGTGTACTTTTAATTAAAACCCATACGATCGATACGGCAATCTTTAGGTTTTCTTGTAATTACATAACATAAATTATCACAGAAACATCATTGGCTTCCATTTGGGCCTAAATTTGAGGGAAACACCCACTTTTAACAAAAATAGTGATCTCTCTTAAAAATGCATAGGATTTTAGTTGTAGACAGACATATTCGAGTCAGTCGAAGAGGTATGCTTCTAAAAATATTCACGGCGTAATTTGCACCATTTGCATTCAATACCTTGCGTATACGTCAGGTAGGATTAGGGTTGTGTCGATTTTTTATATCAAATAATGCCTATCTACCGCAGGACACACCCCCCCCCCCCTCATTTATTGTTATCATAGGAAGCAACTTTGGATATAAAGGCTTATGTAGGTAAATCCCCAGAATGTTGACCTTTTTCTGAGTTCGTCAGGAAAAAATTTAGGCGAGCTTGTTGGAAAATTGGAAAAAGACCCCTCCCCTCCTTCCCATCCTAAAATCTTAAAATGTCTGAAGATGTCCCTGTGTACTATTGATTTATTGTTTGTATCAGTGAAATAATATAAAAGAAAGTCACAAAAAACTTGCTTGAAATCATCTTCAATGGTGACGGGCCTACTTACCTCATTGATTTCCTTATCTTCCTATATGCTCATTACCCAGCCCCTATACATTTTCAACCAAAAACGTTTAGCACGTGTCATTTATTTGTAATCTTGAACATTCGGTGTAAGTTTTGTTTATTTTCTCTCATTACCAGAACTCAAGCTTATTTTTAAAGATAGAGTTGAGTTGTGGTCATGCGATTGCATTGTGAAAGAAACGTTGTGGAATCGATCATAAAATCGATTAGAAAAGGTTTGTACTGAAGGTTCTGGAATCATCAGAATGATAAGAAATTTGCCCAGTCTTGGTAAAGTTACAAGCACTGTACACTGAGGATGTGTATGGGACTACACGAACATGTGGCGTAAAAATCTGTCCCGATTTGTTTGATGTTACATGCCATATTTGAAGAGCCATGCTTTCAGGGAACATTTTTCTCTGATATTCTTCCACACTTGCATAATACAATGATAACGCTCACAAAGTATTTTTCACCTCTTCCCAAAACTCAACTTTCTCTTTAAAGTTTCAAATTCTTTTTGTCACCTCGGCCTTTGAAAAATGGTGAAGTGTTTAAAGATTTGTGACGCACTCTTTGCTCAATATAAATGGATTAAAAATTCCTCTGGTGCATTTCAATACCCCCTTTTTTGTTCCAAGTAGAATTCCTATCGAGAGATATTGATTCAATTTAATATTTGCTCATCAATATTTGAGAGGGTTTCGTCAACGCAACACGAAGACCACTTGACTACGCAAATTTATTTCCGCTAGAATACAAATAATGATGAAATCTGCTCTATAGATATTTTCAAGTTCTTCCTGTGTACTTAAAGATAAAGTTGAGTAGTGGTCATTCCATTGCATTGTGAAAGAAACAGTGTGGAATCGGACAAAAAAAGGTTTATCATGTAGCATATAAGTATTGGTGTGTACTGCAAGGTTCCGGAGTCATCAGAATGTTAGGAAATTTGGCCCAGTCTTGGTATAAGAGTACACTGTGAAAAAGTTGGGCAATATTTTTCAACACTTTGCCCAACGTTGTGCCAATAGTCAACCCAACCATCTATTGGGCAATATTTTCGTATTTCGCCCAACAGCTGGTCAAGATTTTCCCAACAAGTGGGCTACTGTAGTCGGGCAGTTGAAGGGTCATATCTGTGCGCAAATTTTGGTCAAAATACGAAACAATTATGCACGTGTGAAGTAGGGTACTTACGTTTACCAATACCACTGGGCAAAATATTGCCCACTAGATGGTTGGGTTGACTATTGGCACAACGATGGGCAAGTGTTGAAAAAATATTGCCCAACCTTTTCACAGTGTAACAAGCACTGTACACATAAAGATGTATATGGGACTACACAAACATGTGGCGTAAAAACGAGGCCTCATATTTTAAAGCTGTTACATGTCATATTTAGAATATGAAGACATTTAAAGAGCATGCTTTTCAGGGGGAAAAATTCTCTAATGTTCTTCCACATTTGCATAATAACAATTATAACGCTCACAAAATCATTTTTCACCTCTCCCCAGAACTCAACCTTCTCTTTAAACCACCGATGGTAAAACAAATTAAAGCAATTTTGTGCTCACTTCAATCATGATGATAATAGTATTCTGATCTCTCTTTTTGCTTTATCTCTGCTTGTCAGGCAACAAACGTTTAATTAGTCATTATTCATACAATCATCCACCGCGTTTCCGAATTACTATGAAATAATTAAATAATCGGTAATTATTGGGCGGGGGGGGGGGGGGGTTGGCAGTTTGGGCTTTGGGGATCAAGTCAAATGGAGAATACAAACAAATCTTAAATCAGATCATATCATGGTATTGGTGTATGACATTCAGAGAGCACTTGTATCGTGGGGGGGCGGGGGATGTCCATGGATAAAATACCAATTAACAAGGCAATGGATTTGGCAGAGTATATTGGAGGAGTGGTATTGTCATCATTCCACGTTCCACCTTTCATTTCCCTTGTTTGATATCTCCTTTTGCCCCCCCCCCCCCCCCCCCCCTTCCACCCACTCCTCACTCCTCACTCCCGAACAGCGAAAAGAAAGAAGTCAACGAGTTACAATAGTTACAACGAGCAATGTCGCTTCGAATCTTACACAAATTGATGTTGTTCAGTGTTCAGGACAATGTTAAAGTAGGATGATCAATCGTCAATCTACTGTGCATGCACGTAATAATAATGATAATAATAACAATAATTGATTCTTATTAAGCGTTATTACAGACCAGCTGATCATAGCGCTATTACAACAGAAAAGAAACATACAAATCATAACAATCAAATAAGGAACAATAATTAAGATATTATGAACGAAATCTAATTTAGATACTCAAAACATACATTATGGATTCAGGATGGAAAGAGTTGGGTTTTAAGTTTCTTTTTTTAATAGTGTTCCAGATGGATGGTCCAGCATATGAGCGTTCGGCTGCCTTGGTGTTTATACAGGGGCGTAACTAAATGGTATTTTATGGGGCGTGAAACTACTTTCCGTGAGAAAATCTCAAACTGCTGTCTGAAATTTCTATGACTCAAGTCGGCTAATTTGGAATTCTGGCGGCCTTTTCCTTTATTTGCCAGCAAATTATGACAAATTGTCTTGGTTACTGGAAAATTTGAGGTGAAGTCGTCGACACATCATTACCCGACAACATCCCAATTACCTTGAATTAGGATACGCGACGCCCTTATTATCCACGATCATATCAACGTCACATTTACAACGATCTTATCTTTAACATGATAGTTTAATTAATTAATTAATGATTAATTACATTACCCATTGTTCAATGATTGAACACTCTTGTATGAATATTGTGTTTGGTTTGGTTTTTTTAACATACAATAACAACAACGCTGATATCATTATGACCCTAAGCTGAAATAGTTAGATCCGCCGTTAGCGCTGTTAATGCCTGATTCAAGCGGTGCGTCATTTTGTCTGACGTATGCTTGCGTCAGCGGCTGGCTACACGGTCTTTGACTCGTTAAAAAAATGTGAATACAAAAAGGACCAGTGCAAACATTAGGGACTTTTAGATTTGCGTGGACTATGTGTGACGTCCATTCAAGGCAGTGCTTTAAAAGGACGTCGAGCGTAGCATAGACCTAATGGCCCGAATTCACAAAGGAGGTTTGTCGACAAACCTTGGTTTTCGTACGTCATATGACGCGTTTTACGCGTTTTTTACAAACCTGGTTTGTAAAGAACAAAAGGAGGTTTGGCGAAACAAAAGGAGGTTTGAGCTCAAACCTTGGTCTGAGCTCAAACCTTGCTTTGTGAATTCGGGCCATTGTCTTCGTGCGAATCTAAAAGTCCCTATTGCATGGATAAAGGTTCGTTCAGATAAAATGAGGTAAAACCCCGCATTTTTGTTTGTTTTGTTTTGAGTTTTTTTAACGTGTGACAATGACAAGTTATTCCCATGTCATCCGCATTGGGGTATTGAAGAATTTTATAATAAGTTTGAATTTATTAATTTAACACTGTACAGTATGCAATTCGAATCGAATTAATATTAATCAATAACAAATGTCACTAACGACAGTGATACAAATTATGATAATAGTAATATGTAGTAACATGGATTTCGTAATTGAAAACGGTTATAGGCGTAGATTTGTTGTGCATACATTGCAATACATGCTGAGGTACCAATGAATAGATAACGTATAGGGATTAAGAGATAATTCATCTCGTTTTCTTGTATGGAATGTTTGCAAGTTTGCACAGGACACGTCAGCTTATATTTATAGCTGTAGTTTTTAACTTTTCATAGATCGTTCTTCGTTTTCTTAGTTGCTTTACTTGGTTAAGCTGTCAAACAATATTGTCTCTATACTATCGACCGATAATATCTTTAACAAACGTAGAATGAAATGAGAGTTTGGCTCTTTCGCTATAACTAAAGGTTATTATGCAAAAACATAATACGAGCAGACTACTCCAGATCATGTGTCATCTTGTACCATGCTATCTTATCTACTCCGATAAAATGTTTTAACGTTCAAATTCCATGCCAGAATATCATGGGAATTTGTGCTGTTTGTTATGTTTTATCAAATTACGTAAGACACAAAAAACATAACAGTGGCACGTCCACATGGACACAGGGGAACATGCCCTGCCCCCCCCCCAAACAAAATTAAATGATGATAACACGAAATTTATATTCATTATTCGTGTGCCGCCCCCTTCCCTCGCCCTAATTTTACGACCTTGCTTTTCATATTGATATACGTGCATTTTGTACCCACTTTCGAATTGGACGAAAACGCCCTAATGCCCCCTTGCCCTTTCTTCAACCCCCCCCCCCCTCCCCAAGTTGGGGACCCAACATCTCTTTCTCTACCTCTCGCTTTCTCTCTCTCTCTCTCTCTCTCTCTCTCTCTCTCTCTCTCTCTCTCTCTCCCTCTCTCTCTCTTCCTTTCTCCGACTCCCATCCCCACCCCTACCCGCTCATTGGTCATATCCGAATAGAAAGAAAAAGTAAATACACAGCACAAACGTGAGAAAACGGAATTGCAGCCATGCATAATATTCAAAGCTGTTGACATCCGTGAGTTTTAGGACCCAGCTTAGTTTCTTTTGTTCTCTATGTGGTCATAGTTCAAAGATTTAATTCTACTTTGAGTCATTAGTTCATAAGAATTCTTTTGAATCTAATTTCAATGATTAACTAGGGTGGAGAGAATTTTCCTCAAGTATCAAAAATGATAAATTCGACCTGATTTCTAAATGACATTTCTGTCTTACATCCGCAAACAAAAGGTGAAACTATTGTAGGCTCAGTGCATAATTGATTTTGCTGCCAGCACCCCTAAAACGGAAGGGCGAAGTCCCCTCTTTAATCTTCTTTTGTGTTCACATTTCAAGTATATTAATCAAATTATTCTGCTTTTGAATAATCATATTTGTTTTGCTGAAATCCGTGCAGTCAACTTGATCGGTCACTGACTTCACTGCAATCCTTTTTACTTAAAAAATTTATGACATTTTCCAATTCAGACTTTCAGACTTTAAAAAACGAATCGTTCTGTCTCCATGGAGCGAAATCTAACTCTCTGCGCAAACGGTCTCGATCAATAGTTTGTGAATGATGTTAACCCATGCAGGTCTCAAACACTGACATAGCTACGGGGGGACAGGGGTACCCCCCCCCCCCCACCCCACCCCACCCCCAATGGCGACAATGAAAATTGAAGTTAGCACCTTCATTTTTCCTTTAAATATTAAAATGAAATACATTAACTCTGATATGTGATCGTATTTATTTACTAATAACAATATCAAATGACGATGCATCACAACATTTGCAAAACTACAATTTTGTGAAGTCTATCAAATTTGTATTAGTAATGGGCGTTCCAAACACACGTATGTGCTTTCCGAGGTTTTTCGCCTCATTCTGCTTTTTGAAATTTATTTACTTGACTGTTATATTTGTTTATTTACTATATTGTCAATGAGAAGGAAATAATTATTCAAATCGTGACAACAGCAAGAAAAAAAGGGAGAGGCAAAAGGTAATACACACCCTCCCCTGGCCAAAAAATAGGCCCCAAATATATATATATATATATATATATATATATATATTTGTTTTGTTGCTCAAAGGGGAAGGGGGGGTCTTGAGTAAAACAAAAAACTAGAGCTCCAACGCCCCCCTGTTGATTCCCTCCAAAAAGTAGTGCTCACTACCCCCCCCCCCCCCCCTCCCCCGGCTTATTCGGCCGCCGGCTGATTCACCGCTAAATATTTTCTTTCGAATTGGGCCCCCTCCCTCGCCGCCGGCTGGATCTGCCCCGGCACCCTCCCATCATTTAAGGAGCGGATTCCCACACACGTTACCAAACGTTTCCTTCCCGTTACCCAGGGAGGTATCCCACCTCCCTGCATTACTGACCTGACCCTTGTTATGCCCCTGCTCTCGAATGTGCCCGGCGAAGTTCGAGTCAGTGCCCCCGGGATCCCGCCCATTGTCAGCCAATGGTATTTGATACAGTAACCCCGCACATGCGGTGGACCAAAACTCAATAAAATTCTCATTCTATAGTCGTTGAATTTCTGAATCACTTTTATTTGAACAGCATTCGTCTGAGTAGTAGATGGCTTTCGTCCATTTTGTTTTTTGATTTGTTTTTAAGCCTGTGGTATTTTGATGCAGTAGCCTGTATAATCATGATGGCATGGACCAAACTCGATAAATTTTAATTCTGGAGTCTTTGAATTTCCTGGAGTCTTTGAATTTCTGAATAACTTGTACAGCATTCGTCTGACGGCAGACGGTTTTCGTCTATTCTGATTATTGTTTTGTTCTGGGTTATTTTTCCAGTGGTATTTTGATGCAAACGATCAATTACATGATTAAGACATCGATCTCTGTGTCAAATAGTCACGTGCAACGAGAGAGGTGGAGACATAAACTGTTTTGAATTTAATTGTTTAAACAAAATCACAGTCCAGAGGCGTCGAAGACCTTTTTTGAAGATCGCATGGTTGCATCCTCCCTTCCCATCAATAAACTAAAGACAATTCCTTATAAACATTTTTTTAAAGTTCCTAATATTTTAAAATTTCCATTAGGCATACAGACTGGCCTTATTATTTGGCGAGAAATTCTAAAGCAAATAAAAAAGGAGGACATCCATTTTTAGGGAATTTGTCGGCAAAGCCCTTTTGGGTGAAACAAAGAAAACATGGAATGGGAGTTGTCATCTCCCCCCCCCCCCCCCTTTCTTAAAACTCCTGAGTCATGGGAATTTAAATATCGCAGTCCCGGATTTAAAGTGAAGGTTGAGTTCTGGGAAGAGGTGAACAATAATTTGTGAGCGTTATCATTGTTATCATGCAAGTGTGGAAGAACATCAGATAACAAATGTTCCCTAAAAAGCATGGCTCTTCAAATGCTTTCATATTCTAAATATTGCATGTAACGGAATACAAATTTTAATACCACATGATTGTGTAGTTCCATATACATCTTTCTGTGTACAGTGCTTGTAACTTTACCAAGACTGGGCCAAATTTCTTATCATTTTGATGATTCCAGAACCTTGCAGTACACACCAATACTTATGCTAGATGATCAACCTTTTCCGATCGATTCCGCACCGTTTCTTTCAGAACTTAACTTTATCTTTTAAGATAAAAAATAAAAGCTTCAACTTCTGCTCAGCAATCCGGTTTGCATGTGGTTTTTTGCCACTCATTATATGTATTTATATAAGCGTTAATATAATGGGATGCAACTAATTGAAAAGTATTTAGTTCACACAAACATTCAAAGCCTTTCTTGTCCGCATCGTGAAATCGAGTTGTTCTTGGAAACCATTTCAATTAATTTGTGAGGTTAACGCTATCAAGACATATTTTATATATAATAATTAATAGAGCCATAGTTTTAGAAACAGGTTGGCGTGGAAACATCATCGAAAATCCCAAATGCACTCTCCTTTGAATGAAAACTTTGCAAATTTCACAAGTGCAAGAAAAAGAAGGTGGGACATTTTCTTTTTAAACCACATTTTCTCACTTTTCAAATCGAGCATTTCTCCTCAGAATATATTTAAGTAGAAAGAAGGGGAAGGTTGGAGGGAGAGGGATGGTGAGAGGGACAGGGAGGGAGAGAGAAAGAAAAAGAGGGAGAGAGAAAGAGAGATATATATATAGACAGGGGAGAGAGAGAAAGAGAGAGAAAGAGAGAGAGGGAGAGGGGGAGAAAAGAAGGGAGAGAGCGAGAGAGATGAAAATATCTTAATAGAGAACCGTAACTAATTTTGCCATAATATACCAAAATTTACTTGAGAGGGTGCTTAATAGGCTTGTTTAGGGCACAGTAAATTCAGCCTTTTATATCTGTAGTAAATTGAAAATTGTTTCACGATTTTACAAACCAACCATTAATTATCATTAGTTTGTTTCAAATTGTAACAATAATATTGGCCGAGCTTGCATGCGGAGCTTCACTCTATTTTCTTAAAATTCAAGCCCTCAAGAAATAACTTTTATTCCCCTCCCGCACATTGTGTCGCTACTCCTCGTGCTCAAAATGTCATTTCGGAATGCTCACAATGTGTGACGTCACAATGTGATCTGGTACTGAAAGCAAAGGTCGTTGTCAATGGTAATGACTACTCTTTGACCTCAAGGTCATATCATGTTGCGTGGTAAACAGCTTAAATCTAAATAATGCTATCCGGGTTAAAGGTCTTATCACTCAATCCAACAGGATTTCCATGGAAAGGATAATACATTCTTATAATCTTATTTACATTAACAGAGTGGGGAAATCGTTGATCACTTCACGGCCTTATAATTACGTCAGTATAAACTTAAGTTTGTTAAAAGTCTGTGCACGCCATCTTTCTCTACATGTCATAATTTATGCAGTGTCGGCTGCCAACAAGCAGACAAGAAGATCGTATGAGAGCGCCTACATGAGTCTGCAGCCATACTTAGTTACTGCATACTTTATAGCCTATAGCTATTGTTAAAAAACTTTAACAGCTATCATCAATGTATAGTGTGTGTGTATACACAAAATTATCATATGTATTTTACTTTCTTTCTTGAGTTGCCCACAATAATACAACTTCCACACAACTGCGCCACGAGTGTCATTTTTGACAGACATGGCGCATTATAAATGTTCACAATTATTATTATTATTATTATTTATTCAATAATATCCGAACTCTATAGCAAAGTAATCTCCTACTAGTAAACACAATGAGGTTCCTCACGTTCGCAATCTGTATGGATCATGTTGATCAGGCCCTATAATGGCCAAATGATTGTCATTGATGTAATAACGGATGACGAAAACTAAGAACTGTTGAGTATATAAAACGAAGAATACAACTTTAAAACATTTTTACCAAGATGAATCATGAAACTTCTTAAAGAAAGGACGACAGTTTTTAGATGACAAAAGGAAACAAAAAACATAGCACTCATAAGAGTCCATGTTATTTCGTGTCCTTGTATAAAATCATGCATTATGACAAATAGTTCTACCAGAGTACTCAGTACTGGATAGAAACAATAAAGGCGAAGTGACAGAGGCATATCTGGATCATTTAGAAAGGGGGCCAGGGTGTCGGTCAAAAAATTGTTGACAAATATCACCTTAAATTTTAAAAATTTGGCCGTTCGAAACAGTGTTTTAAGAAGCAAAAAGTAGACCTTCCAAAAAAGAATGAATTTAACGATACAAATCTGAAGGGGGACGCCCGGAGGACGCCCCCCTTCCAGCAACGCTCAAAGTATGCCTATGTCCCCATTTTGGCGGGACAGATGAGAGAGCATGAAACCTGACGTACAGCCTGGGTTTATTCTCTTGACTCGTGAGAAGAATGTCACTTGAATCTCACTAACAATAAATATTTTGTTTTTTTCTATCATTGTTTAAAATAATGTTTGTGTAAAACATATAGATATAATCATGATGTGATTTCAAACAGTAGTTGTTATGCATTTCATTGGGATCATATCACGATAGTTCGTTAAATCTTCAAAGCGAAAGAAAGACAATTGCTAACAGCTACATTTCATTCACTACGATCACTCCATTCCCGAAAGACAAATGATGCTCCAAAGATGATCATTTATCGTTTTAAACTCTATCCCTTACATGCATACGCGAGCAATGCTGAGAACCAAAATGGCGTTAACTCATACCCTTTAACACAGAGTAAGCGTCCTTCTGGCCCTCAATTTTTTTGATATCGTAATCAAACAGTGATAATGACATATAATGGTCCATTTAAACAATAGATTGAATTAATGTATCAGTCATGACTAATCTTTGAAAGATAACGGCCCAAGCTGCGTGAATGAACTTGAGTTTATCAGAGGTCGACACGAATAGGGGCACATTGTTCCACATTGTTCCACATTGTGTGGTTTAGGTCAGTAAACTTTGTGGAAGGGCAAACAAACTGTGCACGCACTGGTTGCGTTTCTGTCTCATGACCATAGTGCGTTTGATTGATGCCAGGAATTTCAAAAGGTAAATAAGCATTAAAATCTTAAACTTGGCAAGACCTTGAGAGATTAAAAGATATTATTTTGCAATAAAAACTGGCTTTTTTTTGCATATTTTCTACAACGCTCCTACTCATGTATATAGTCTTTAGAGACATTTTTATTTTATTGGAACCATGTAGCAATAAAAGAACAATATATTGTTGCAAATTTGAAGAACAATGTATGATCAATTTAGCCCTTTTAAAAGTCCTGTCCTAAAAGGGTTTAAGAAATGATAATGTATGTTGCAAACCACGTAACGCTTACAAGGGATTTTAGATATTTCGCGGCCACCTTTCGTACAATCTTCTTCCCGCCTATAATCTCGCCATAAAATTGTTAATACTTGCACAAACAATCGTTCTTTGAAGCTGGGGTTTTCCCCCACCGTGTACCCTACCTAAAACTGAAGTCTAGCATACATTAACCAAAGAGATACCTTTGCATTAATCAATTTTCAAAGAAACTGCATTGGGTACTAAATCAATACTGAAATGAGAACAGGAAGTGTCATTATTATATTTGCACAGCGGAATATGATTCGAAGTATTGACTCGACGTAGCCATTGTTCAGATAATTTAAGAAATATTCCATAGAGTATAGAAGCATAATTATGTTGATAGAGGCACAGTTTCCATCCATCCGCACCTTTGTTTAAGAAGCTATCGTTATTAAATATATATGATATAAATAAGAAATCGCAACGTTCATGTATAAATATAAAAACAAGTTGTTACCTGCCCCCTTTTCAGACCTCTTTCGATATAATAGTCAAATTCATAATTATAATACACGATTTTCCAACAAATTCGTTTATGGTCTGTTAAGTCTAGTTATGAAGCTAAATCAATGAGTTATCACAGTGGAATATGATTCCCCAAGTAATAACGAAATCACAATTCATATCTTCCTTTAAAAACAATATAAAATCTTACTATATAATACATATTTTGTATTTGAACTGCATCATGCCAATTCATAATGGAAATTGAATTAGATTTGATTATTTTTTTTTATTTATTTCTCTCATGATAGTAAATTAGTAATTCATTGGGTTTTAAGCTTAGTTTTTGTGTTGACTGTAATTACTTTTTACAGTTTCACGATTGGCCACATTTTAATGTTTTTTGGTATCAGGACCAAGATGTATCCTATATTTGAATAAATGAATAAATTAATGTCCTTCCCGAAATATATTTCGAGTGTCTTCTTTTTACTTACTGGCCTTTCAATAATTCAGTAACCTAAGGCTATAACCGGGTTAACTTTCTTACAAGTTCACTGACTTTCTTAACACTTTTCATAGTTTTATTTTCATTTTTATCTCCATGTATTTGAAAAAAAACAAGAAAGAAATCTGACCCATGGAAGCTTGTTTTCTCATACTGTTGAACATTTTATGACATGTTTTCGCTTCTGGTTACCTAAACATGAAAAAATGTACTCGATATCATATCAACTGACACGCTGGGGCGGATACATGCGGGCTTCTGTCATAAAGGGGAGGGCACAGTAGCGAAAATCGCCACCAAGCAAAACAAGACTTCTAATGGGGTACTAAATGAATGCCGGAATAGATATAACAAGAGTCACTTCTCAGTTGTGCGCCTACCCCCCCCCCCCACCCTACCTGCATTTGTATCTGCAAGTGATAACACAGTCCTTAACATTCATTTGACAAAATTTATACTGACACCTTAATGTTAAAATAAAGTTTTTCAACATACATCGTAAACCATTTCTGATTAATTTTACTTCGTCCGATAATAAAAATGACTGTGTTCGACTTGATTAGATAAAGCAATCCCATCTTCACTTTACGCGTGAGTACTGAGTAGGCACCGAAAATTGTCATTTGCCAAGTGGCGAATGGGGATATTCCTTTACTATCTTCACCTTCCCATGATTTCCTTCTTACAATGGGTTATTGTTGGCAAGAACCCCCCCCCCCCCTCCACCTCTCGAATCATTTTCGTCACATACGGATGGCCAAATATTCAGATAATTAAAGTTGCCCCTCCACCGATGGCCAAAGTCTGGATACGCCACCAGAGCGAAATACTTTATGAGCTGCAGAGATCAGGGGAAAGGTGACTGTCAGGTATGTGTGTTTAGAGGAGTGTACAGCGGGCGCAACGTGCCACATTTATGAGGAGTATGTGCTCCAATAATTTATGAACTTTCACGCAAACATTCATCGAAATGTGTCATGAAGTGAGAGATTCAGGGGAGAATGTGCTCCCAAATTCATGAACTCTCACGCAAACATTCATCGACATGTGTCATGAAGTGAGAGATTGAGACAACACTACGTTGATTTTATACCGCTCTTTTGTGTTGCACATACATACGTCGACAAAAAAACTTTTTAATCAACCACGGTGAACCTATAAGATTATAAGGGCGTAGACGTATCGACAAATATATGTTAAGAACTTAAGAACAAAAAGAAAATGGATTTCACATGATTTCTTCTCAAGTACCTTTTGGGGTATACATTTTGAAAAGGGATACAGGAGTAGAGTGTTTTTGTGTTTAAATGGTGGCATGCCAATTCGCTCGCTTCCTTTGAAAATTTCCGACCTCAGGCATGATAAACGAATGTAACAGAAGATGATAATGGAAAGGATATGACCATGACACACGACTGTCTTTATCATCTAAAATCAAGAAATATTTCGACTTGTTTTAAGCCCCCACCCCCCCCCCCCCCCCCCCACTCAGTGTTATTTAGGGTACGCATATGCCCCTACCCTCTTTTTGAAAGCACCCCCTATCTGAGGACTGCCAACATTTCCGAACCCCCCTTTCGCGGGCTTTTCGCGGGGTTTCCTGCCTTGGAGACCCCCCTAAATTAGGAAAAATGCTCAATGTACCCCCCTAAATTCGGAATGATTTCTCAGGAGTCCAAATAGACGAGAGATAAAAAAAAAAAGAAAAACACCCCCTTTTTAAAGAAATCTCCGGGTGAAAAGTCAAATACACCCCTTTTTTTACAATTCTCGGGCCGGACTTTGTCGCACGAAAAGTACCCCTTTACCGGACATTTTGGCAACACGCATGCGGTCATTCCGACCTCTGAGTGGGGGGGGGGGGGGGGGGGGGCGGGGTTTTAGGGCTTACCAAATTTTCACCACATGACGAAACTGAGTTACAATGATCAACCTGAGGTCAAAGAATGGCTATGTGAAGATAACGTTTTTTTAAATACCGGTATGAAAAAAAAGGAATATATAAAGGCAAATGATAACGAGAAAATGAACAGCTGACTGCAGCTTGCACTATTCGGTTAAGCTGCCCTCGGTATAATCCCTGGTCTGGTGGTCTGTGGATAATTATCTAAAATAAGCATTAATCCTAATTGGTATTTTAGTGGATTTAGAAGTATGTATACGGGAAAGCAGATGGACTCGAATAACAATGTCTCTGCCAAAAAAAAAATCATTCTTAATTCCAATTTCCTCTCAGACAATGCGCAATCACACGATCACAGATGTTTGCTTTACATATATTATTGTGATACAATCGATTTTAGTGCCATATGAACGTTTACTTAATATTAGGGTAGCTGACTGAAACCAAGGAGTGTAGTAACTCCTTGCTGAAACCGAGACATCCACTTGTTCGTCGTCCAATTTGTTTTCATTTGCATTTGTCTACTATCCATTCGAAATTGATTCATATTTTGTTCATCACCCTTTTTTGCTAAAAGCATCCCATATGGTATCATGATCATTATTACGATCTTCTTCTTCTTCCTCTTATTAATCGTAAGATAATATAATTGTAAACATGATAAAGTTAGGAGCAATACTTGTAAGAGATACAATTTATGAGGAGATGCGAGCCTATATGCGTATTTATTTTGCCATGGCGGGAAATGATCTGATATTGGCAAGAGTCCTATATACAATAAAGAAAATACAATGTGATTGTATACATACTTTGGATACAGGAGAACATCAAGAGTTAAAGATAAGAAAATATGGTGTGATAATGCTCAGCTAAGTGTGAAAACTTGGTTAACTCATAGAGTAATATTAGACAAACTTGGCAAGGATATCATTAATAAGGAAATACAGCGTAATAATGTATCGTATTATATCGCAGAATATCCAGAGTCAAAATACGTAGGAGTTTATAATAATAAATAATTACGTGCATCATAATATTTTCTATTCTTATACAAAAGACATTCCAGAAAGATGGCAAGATTCATATTGATTTAAAACAAAATTGATGGAATGTAACCCGGTTTTTATCTTTTTGAAGGGCTTACCAAGAGAAATTCCAAAATAGCTTTCTCCTTGGAGTCAATCCAAAGGTTTAGGGTTTAGCCATTAATCTACATTTACCACTCTCCACCCAGGTGATCCAGAGAGTTGTAATGTATTCCATTGCCACGTATAACCATATCTAATAGTAAAGCATAGGAGAATGCATGAGAATGAACACAACAACGTGAATTCGTTACTTTCATGGAAATAAAAATAACTTTATCTTATTTCATCAATGACAATGCAAAATATTAGCAATATTAAATAGTATTTTAATTGGATTTTAAAGCCAGTGGAACTTTGAGTAGAAACGCCACGGCAATGTGGAGTATAAGGGGGGGGGGGGGGGGTTCTTCTGTAAATTCATTCCAATTTTTGTTGTTTGGTTGGTTGGCTGGCTGGGTTTGTTTCGTTTCTTTGTTTGTAATTGTGATAATTAAGAGATGCATAAACCCCATAGCATTTATTTTTGTCAACAGACATATTTAGTATTCGTCAGACAAATGTATTTAATTCGTTGGATTTTTCCTACACGAGAGCACTACACTCGATCTTGCATATATATATTCTACAGAATCCGGTGACGCTATACATTGTGATATGGAGGATGAGACATCATTATGCATTCATATTTCCGTTTCCCATAGCAACGCATCAGTTTAATCTGTCTCTCCATCTCATGTATATAATCACGCGTGTCTGGTTAATAATTTGTCCTCTATTCGTTTGAATGAATAATTCAATTGTGATGTAAGCCAAAACCTTTTTTATGGAAGTATCCCCCCCCCCCCCACGAGAGTAGTTTATTAAAAGCGACACCTACATATCTCCACGGGAGATAATCATTATAGACATGATTGAAAAGATAAGGAAAGGGAAGAAAAAAAAATTGAAATTGAAATTAAAATTGAAATTGACGTTGTAATGGTTTATCCATGAGAATTTCATCGCGGCCAAGGCCGATCTACAAATATTCACAGTCATATAAACCCAATTTGAATTCCGCTCTTGATTAAATATGATCAATATTCATTTTTTGTTTAATGGTGCACTTGAGCGGCCTCGCTGAAAAACAGCTTTTGCGGAATGCGGGCGCGAATGTATTTTTTGTTTTTAACCGTGAATAAATAAAATATACCATACCATACCAAGAAAAGGTATATGTGGGACATTCTTTCAGTTTCATCCCATGTACGTGTAAACATAGACCAGCTGATGGTCGTTTCAATCTTTCGCCCTTTCCCAAATTATGCGCGCGCGTGTATGAAATGCGTACTCCCCACCAATTTACCTTCCCCGAAACCGTACGTGCATATTATTGTGTACTAGTAATATGTGAGCGCGCACGGATCATGTAGAGAACAGTCCAGGCAGTGGACTAGTGTAAACACTGCCATGACATGTTCGTACATACAAAATCTTTGTATTGCCATGGTGACATATCTCGACATGACGAACAGACGTAATTCTGCCAATAATGGATCGTGGATTAATTATTTCCCTTTAATCTCATAATGACCAAATCGTAATATTTTTTCGTCAGTCATCAACTCGTCACTATTATGGTGTGAATAATATTCACGAATGTATCTTAATGCCTGGTTTATTGGGTCATTATGATTTTGAAATAAAGGCATCTCAATTGAAAGTGAGGAATTGTCTGTACGTCAGAAAGATATACGGCTATACATAATCACATGGATTATACACATGAATATCGGTTGATTTAACATAATTCTGTTATATAGTCTAACGTACAGAATATCTGGCACAGTTACAAAAACAAATGATTGCACGATGTGCCTTTTATTAATAAGTCTGGAGAAACACCTTATTTTAGTGTTAGTATTTACCTGGATGAAGAGAAGCAACGCATATAAAATGCCTTGCTCAATGACATTACTCGAACCTAAGACCTTTGATTCCCCATGTACATGTATTTTAATTACCTCTCTAAGAAGCGCAATTTCTCTCTTTCGGACAATTTTTTTTTCATCGACAATTTGAAAGAGCCCCCAAGAGGAACATATTTCGAGGTTTGGTACTCCCATTGGTACTCCCTGGACCCTGTGGTAGCCAGGGTTCATGGTACAGCCAAGCCTGTTCTAGTGACCACCTGTCTACAAAGACCACCTATATACGAAGGACCACATTTTTACTTAATCTAGCTTATGCTTTTACTAGTAGTAATTACTTATTTTTATGAATACGGCTTATTGTCTGAGAGTTATTTTTCATGGACCTTTACTTACCCTGGGCTGTCAACAATACAGTAATGCACTGACATTTTAAGTGTATATATTTTATTTGAAAAATTAAAACGATAACACAGAAAACATTTTGAAATGCATAATCAGTACTTGCAATTATATTGCATTGGTAGATTAGGATAGACATGAGCTGAATTACAATTCAGCATTAAAGGGAAAGACCAGTATTGGAAACGCCCCAATTTCAAAAAAAAATAAATGGAAGCTCTTATTACCAATCATGTGAAAGAATATATTTTGACTAATACATGATGATACAAATTTTGCCGGGAAACCGCCTACTAATTGATATTATATTTAGTAAATTAGTTTATCTATTGGACTGTGAGAGATAAACGCACGTGTTGCGCACGTGTGCGTAGTCCCATTTACAAGATTTGTGTGTACAGTGCTTGTAACTTTACGAAGACTGGGCCAAATTTCTTATCATTTGGATGATTCCAGAACCTTGCAATACACACCAATACTTATATGCTAGATGATCAACATTTTCTGATCGATTCCACAAAGTTTCTTTCACAATGCAATCGCATGACCAGAACTGGTCTTTATCTTTCATATCTCGTACATGTACATGTAGTAATTTTAAAGGTAAAGACCAGTAATGGTCATGTGATTGCATTGTGAAAGAAACGTTGTGGAATCGATCAGAAAAGGTTGATCATCTAGCATCTAGCATCTGCAAGGTTCTGGAATCATCAAAATGATAAGAAATTTGGCCCATTCTTCGTAAAGTTACAAGCACTATACACAGAAAGATGTATATGGGACTACCCTATCTCTCTCACCAGACCATGAGAGAAATAAATTTACCAAATATATGAATTAGTAGGCGGTTTTCCGGCAAATTTTTTATCATCATGTATTAGTCAAAACATATTCTTTCACATGATTGGTAATGAGAGCTTCCATTTCATTTTTTGAAATTGGGGCGTTACCAATACTGGTCTTTACCTTTAATCCTAACTGTTGTTATCAAGATACACCATGGAATCATTTCACATAATAATAACAATAATAAAGCTTTTAGAGCAAATATGTCTCCGAGTCTTTGTAATAGTGACATAAGATATTCCCCTTTTAGGCAAATTATTTTTTATTGGAATCTAGTCAATGATTTTCAGTCAAATATTCCTAGAAAGTATGCACCAAATCGCACCAAATGAGTTTGAAAATTCAAGTTTTCTTTCAACTTCTGAGGGGGCCCACATCCTCTCTCAGACTTCATATTTTGCTCCACTGTGTCCACCCCCTACATTTTAATAAGGATTGACGCCCCTGATGTAATGTGATGATGGAAATAATTTTAATTCAATTCAAGTCAAGAGAAGGTTGAGTTCTGGGAAGAGGTGAGTGTTAAGTTCTGGGACGAGGTGACAAATAATTTGTGAGCGGTATCTTTGAATTATGCAAGTGTGGAAGAACATCAGATACAAAGTGTTCCCTGAAAAGTTGGCTCTTCCGTCAAATACCTTATCATTTTGCTGATTCCAGAACCGTGCAGTACACACCAATACTTACCAACCTTTTCTGATCGATTCCAAAACGTTCTTTCACAATGCAATCGCATGACCAGAACTCAACTTTATCGTTAAAGTTGTCCGTTCATTAGCATGACTCAGGCCAATCTAATCTCTGGAGTTGGTGGTTACAACATTCGTAAAAAATCTTCTACCCGAGTAGCCCTACCAGGTACCAACGAACATAGGATCTAAGTTTTACTGAATGAAATAACTTTTTCACTTACCACCATTATATTACAATGACGCATCCGGTTGGCGACGGCTTTTCTTAAATGGGCGAACATTTCCTAAAGTAGCAGTGTAGACTGAGGAAGCAGAATCAAAATCATCCGAAATAATCATCCATCTATTAGTAAGGTTAGGCTTAGACTGTCTCAAAATAAAAAGAGCTTCTATTGAACAAGGTCGAACTTTGAAGTCTCTTTGCGTTATGTCGCCGAGGAAAGTGACTATACGTTGTCGCTACATCTAACACATGACGGCGAATAAAAGCCCGCTGTTGTAAACCAGGTAACAAGTGGGAAATATGCTAAAGGCGATGAAAATTGAGTTGTCTCTCGAAAATTAGCACACGGGCGAGTCTGTGTAGATGACACAATTCTTCCAAGACATCGATGTACAGAATGAGTAATGAACTCGATCTGCATTCGCGTATAGACACTACAATGTTTGCAGGTACAATGTTTGTTTGGGGCTCCATCAAGTTCGGTTGCCACCAGTTGGCTTCCCTTGCTCACGGAGATCGCGGGCGTCGCAGGTCACAAATACCCTTGACGACACGAGGGTATAAGGTAATGGGCAAGTGGGGGTAGATGAAAGTTTAACGACTCCGTCGAGGGCGTAGCGTCATTTATTGGAAGGGGGTCGTAGGGGGTGACGTAGCCATTCTCGGACCTCACATACTCCTCATCTTGTGTTGTTTCTATATGATACTCTAACTGTTACTTACATTATACCCCCCCCCCCCACTCAGTGTTATTTAGGGTACGCATAATTGTGCGTGTTCCCTCCTTTTGAAAACACCCCCTAAGTCCGGTGTGTAAAGTCTTGTTTGTGTATGTACGAGCCGGACTTTGGTGCGTGAAAAGTACCCCTTTACAGGACATTTTGGTAACACGCATGCGGTCATTCCGACCCCGGAGTGGGGGGTGGGGGGGGGGGGGGGGGGGTCGGGCATTATACTCACTGTTCGTTTATCATCTTTATTTTCATAAAATACAGGGTAACATATAACGATGTTGCCAACTTTATTTTCATAAAATACAGGGTAACATATAACGATGTTGCCAACTCCGGCGAGCTTTCATTTTGATCCCTTTTTTCATTTAAAAAAGAGAAGAAACACACATCAAAAAGATTTTCTCCCTTTTTATATGTATAAACATAATTAAATTTCATTAAAGACATCGTTTAACAAAGTTAAATCTAATGTATAGCCCTACATGTTATCAGTGTCTGTGATAATTATGGTGTAATATTGAAGCCCTATACACAACTTGCGCTTCAAAAAATAATGATCATCAAGTGCCTCAAAAAAAATAAAAATCTTTGAGTGACCGGTTTTACCATTTTCCCCAATAGACTGTATAGTGTTATAAAAACCGTTAGGAAAACGACCTAAAGGTTTATAATTATCATCGCAGCATGAGTTAAATCCAGGATTTTGTTTCACAATCTGAGACGACAAAGACAAAGTTACCCTATCCCTTTAATATTATTTAGCATTGTCATTCAAGTTTATGAAACTTATAACCTCCTCAAATCGCGTGTACTCGTCTTTTTTTGTATGATTAAGAAATTCCTTAAAATATTGTTTTTTCATTTTTGCTGATGGGGAGAGGGGGGGTTGACCACAAAGCTATAAACATTGTAAGATCTCCATTATACACACTCATGTCCTCGTGTGATCACCAAAAGAATGATTTTTTAATATTTGTATTAACATGCTGTTATATCCGATTAGTAGAGGTGATGTTGTCTAGTACATAAGTCTCTAGACTGTGATCTACAACGTACGGGGTTCGAATCCCTGTTGCAGCACTAACGTTCTCTGGTAAGACATTATTCTACAATTGCCACACTCTACCCAGGTGAATTTGATTGGTATTTGTTGGGATTTATTCTTTGAATGCATCGAGTGCTACGGTTGCCAAAGCTAAAGCCGGCGTAATGATATCCACACAAAAATGGAAGCATACAGATCGAGACGTTACATGTATGTGTTATGCGTTTAAACAAGATCAGATTTGTATTATCATTATCCTTTTTTGTAAACGTTTGACGCTCAGTATGATGTATATTCTAAAATATTATGGTCTGTCAGGAAAATGAATTAAAACAATACTTACTGACTTTGAATTCCATTGAAAACATCTGTTTGAGATGGCTTTTCTCATATGGTCAAACATATTCCAAACTTTATGATGAAGACGATGGCGCAGAATAAAAAATCAATCAAAAATTATCCGACAATAATCAACCAACTTGAAGCATATCGATGTATAAGCTGTTTGAAGGTCAACAATTTACGCATGCACAGTTAAGCCTATGCCGCTTCGGCTCAAAGTCAACCCCTATAAAATAAAGGGAGATCTATTTCGTGTTTACATCTTCTACGAAGTTTGCCATTCAAAACCTTAAAGGGATAGTTGAGTTCTGTTTTCAGACCGCAAATGCCTTCAAAGTGCATGGTTATTGATCTTATTCTTATCTATGGCATTTATAGTGCCCTTTTGTGACCTAAAACTGCTATGATGGTGATTTTAGACCCCAAAATGTGTGAAATTTAGCCAATACGATCATACCAATTCAGCTCCAATTAAAAAAAAAAAACACGGTGACTGTTAATTAATTATTTAATCAAAAATAACAATACATGGGCCGGCTGGTTGTGCGTAATATAAGCAACACGAAAATGCCAATAAAAAAGCCAACATCGGCATTGGCTGAAATACGACGTAAAAGGCGTTATTTCGTTTTTTCAACGGTTTTTTCAAATTTTTCAAAAATATCTAATATTATTTTGTGGTGGTACGCAAGTATTAGAAATCGTTATATTTTAGCCGTCTCTGAACCGATTTTGATCAAACAAAGATGATTCTGTCATTTAAATCTCATGTTCTTTCAAATTTGACACTCAGTTTTTCATTATCTCATAAGAAAATTATTTTGTGTAGCGCCCTCTGCAACAGAACTCAACTATCCCTTTAATTTAACTGTAAAATGGGCCGAACGTGACGGTAAGTCACATCTCCCTGGTCAAACCAAGGAGTTATTACAGTAATAAGTATAACCCCTTGTTTAATCATTAACCCGCTCAGAATCCGTGATCGTATGGTCTTAACACCCAAATCCCTCTTGCATATTTACATCGCTACGGAATTATGGCTGTTGACGTTAAACATTGTAAATTTCAAGCATTTTCTGTGCCACTCAGATGACCCAAATTATCATAATTTCAATCGATTCGCTCATGATGGCGTTTTCCTGCGTTCATGTAAATATGTGAATTTTCTTTATGTATTTAAAATTAATATGTTAATGTCTGAAAAAGTGTTGATCTATTTTGATGTAAATATTCATATTATTCTGTATAACTTAATTGAACGCATAAATAAAATAGAATTAAACAAACAAATATATAGAGCTGTAGTGAACCTCCTGTTATTGGGTAATATTTATACAGAAAACAATAATGTCTATAGTTGAGGAATATGCCTGTTATGTAATGATTGTAATGATTAACCTGTTTCAAATAACACGTGTATAATATGCGAAAATCCCTGCACTGATTTTAGTCGATGTAAGATTTTGAAGGAGTGAGTATACCCATGGACCTACTACGAATACCCAATAACATCAAAAGCATTAATTCAAACGCAAAGGCAGTACCGTTGAAAGAAGAAATCAAAAGGAAACAATGTCAGTCAACTGGTGCAATTTCGAGGTATTTAGGAAAGCAGAAAGTACGGAAATGTCTCGAGTCTCATAATTATTCAGATAGTTTAGAGACTGTATATTGTAATGCGGGCAACTCCTCACAATCGTTTCATACACATACATTCACATTTCACTTTCTTTCTTGTAACTTTTCCCTCGAAGCTAAGACTGCTATTTAGTCATAAAAGATTGAAAAAGTGATAATAATTGTTTTGTTATGTTTGGGGCAAATTGTAAACGAATTTATTCTAGATGACATGAAATCAAGTGGCGATTATTATTTTTCAAATGGAAAAAGTTTGTGTGTTATTAATACAAAACACCCCATGGAAGAAAGGCTAATCTCTGCTATTATATACAGCTAAAATGGTACATCTAATCCGCTGTATTTGAAACTTAAAATCTGTAATGTAAGTTATTCAACTTTTATCGGATGACGGAAGTAAAAACAATAACATCATAATTATACACACAAATGACCATTTTGTAATTCCCATAATACAGCCGACCATTAATTCCATGTTAATCCTCTGATGAATAGAGTCTATCTCTCGTCGTAGTTGGATCACATTGCAAGTTTATGAGTGTGATAATGGTGTTCGGTGAGGATTATTGCCATGGCAACTGCATGCTACCATTGCCTCGGTAAATATCAATGCATACATATTGCCTGGCGTAAATCCTCTCTAAATTAAGGACAAATGCGGTAAAAGAGACTAAAATATGTAGAAGCGAGGGAATTAACCTTCTCCCTCCACAGTGCCTCAGTCTTAGTAAAACAAATCTAGTTCCCACGGTGCACGGTGATTTTATACAGTTCTTAACTTTTCAGTATTAGGCCTGGATTTAAAAATAAGGGGGGGGGGGGGGAGGTAGATATTAGGCTATTTTCCTATCAGATTGTATTATGTGTATTATAATGTTATGTCTCTCTCTTCCTCTCTTTCTTTCTCTCTCTCTCTCTCTCTTTTCTCTCCCGCTCTCTCTCTCTCTCTCTCCCTCCATCGTCTCTTTATCTTCCTCCCACTCTCTCTCCTTGACTCTATATACCTATACCATTCACCCATCTTTTGTTTCTAAAATCACTAATTATTTTTGTTTACAATTCTTACAATGTCAAGGAAACATCGTTAGACTTAAAATCATAATTATTATGACATGTGTTGTAAGAAATACAATGAGATTTTAAAAAATATTTTATTATCCGGTAGTACGTCATATACAGGTCAAAGGATTCATGCATGTATGGACAGCTTATGAGCATACAAATCGGTTTTTATCAAAATTACATGTTCAGTCACATCATGTTATCACAGAACGTGTCTTTTTCACCACAGTTTGCATATCTATATCTATTTGATCAAACGCGTACCTCAAACATTCAAAAACCCGTCCAAGACAGACAGCATCGTGAAGATGGGAATGTGTTTTCTTTGCACAACAGGTTCGTTCTGTACCAGTTACGCATGATAGAGAAGCTTGGTTAATAGCAAGCGATAGAATGTCAAAGTAAACCAGCAATGCACTTGTACTTGGCCGTGGGGAAAAGCCCTTTTTGTTAACACGAAAGGCAAACTTGTCTAGGCACTCAGGTTGTCATGGCAACAGAAACACTCGCGATGGAGAATGGAAGATGGATGCCATTAAAGGGACCCATTATTATTAACACGATGCTGTAATGCCAATGTTTTCATAATGCGCAACATCTAGGCCTCATGATAGTATAGGGAGAACACTTTTAACAAAGTTATTTTAAATGTTCACAGTGTTATGAAATCCGTGAAACAGCGTGACTCCCACTGTTTTCATGATTAGGCATATATTTTATATATATATATATATATAATTTTTCTTTGTCGTGCTTGGGTTTAACCAACGAACGAAACAGTTAAGTTAACTGTTTCGTTCGTTGGTGTAACGATTTTAGCCCAAAGACCTAAACATTTAAGCTTATGTTGATTTATACAGTCTTTGTTTTTCTTACACATGATATACAGATCATCATTTTATATCACATCAGGCGTAATAGTATTTTATTTCTATAATTTTGAACTGCACAGATTATGATGAATAATTCTATAATTTGCACGTTGTATAAATAAAAGGGCTCTACGGTCACAATGTCGACATGGACTGACGTCGCTTTATACCCGCATATCAACTTTCTATAGTTCTGAATAAGATGGGGGTTGCCCGAATATTGATTGTTTCAAAATTCCAGGAAAGGAGCTGCATCCACCCCCACCCCCCCCCCCCCCCCAACCCCCGCCCACCCAGCCAGTATGCCAGTATAATAAGAACGCTTATAATAATATCAAGGGTTTAGATTCACATTCCTCTGTCATCAAGGCCTCTGATTCCATTACAGCATCATGGGGTCCATACAGGTCAAGATGCTAGGTTTTTATGAAAAAATGTAGTCCTGAAATTGAGTAAGCTCAAGGTTCCCAAAATGTTTTTAAAAAAGTGTTTACTGGTAGCACGAACAACAATGTCATTGGGTGTGGTTTTAACATGACTGCAGGAATGTCGATAGAGGATAATATGTCTAGGCTTCAGCCCCCCCCCCCCCGCCCCCGCTCTCAAAGTGATTATTATTGCCGTCAGTTTATGGGCCAACTTTATATACTTCGCCACCAATTTGAGGAACTTGATTTTGTAGTACGTTGATTTATTGTGTTTTCCTTGGAAGTTCTTCTTCTTCTTCTTCCAGTGAAAGTGCTGCTTCGAGGTGATGAAGATAAACGCACTGATTGTGTGTGTATAATGTGGAGACTTTCACATATCTTGTTATTCCACATATTTTTAACTTTTTGTTCTTGTGGTGCAGGTGCATATTGTGTAAGTAAAAAAAAAAAAAAAAAAAAAAATATTCCCGGTCTTGTCTTACAATGTTATAGATACTTTGTCCATCCCACTCTGTAGGCTATGTGCAAGAGACGCCCCAGTATGAAATCCCAAACGGGGGTAACTGAATTTTTCAAATGTTCGGTACCACCCTCGGGTTCGCCAGCAATACAGGGACATGTAATTACAGTGAGCTGCAGCTGGACAAAATAATATTGCATAGTACCTAATATAGTCATAAAATGGATATCATTCAATTAATGACAGAAAAATAGAACCAAGAAAAAGTTCCTTTTATCTGCCTTGAGTTACTCCACGGGCCGCGGAAAAGAGAAGGCCGGGCGGGTAGGGGAAATTGTATCATATTACTTGTAACGTGCTCCCACGTAGAAGAAATACCTGGGTAAAGAAAATCCTTTCTAATCACAATGTCATATTTCTTTTTGTTTCTTCATTGATGGTACTAACACTCATATTTTAAAAAAAGTGATTCTTATATTTTGTGGTAGGACTAGGAGGTCAGTGAGACCTGTTTCCCTATTAACCACATAAAACACCTTCATACAGTCATATTCCAGCATCTTTTTTCCGCCATTATCTTATCTAAACTCTTGCTGATACTACTATGCAGTTTACTTCTTGATTTCCCCCTTTCGGCATGTCTCTCTTTCTTTCTTTCTCTCTCTCTCTCTCTCTCTCTCCCTCTCTCTCTCTCTCTTCCTCTCTTTCTACACTGTGAACAGTGAGAAATGTCGTGCTGGTTCGATAGGTGACATTCGTGTTGATTTTACTCACCGTGAGGGGATCAAACCGCCAATGAGAGATTGGAGACAGAGTGCTGTCATAATGGAATTAGGCATAGCGTGAACCCCAAACATTAAGAGGGCACAGGGACATGGGAGGGGGCAATTACTCGGTGAATGAAATGCGATAGAACAAGGTTGAGGGAGGCAGGGTGTAATGTTCTTTTCTTTTTCCATTCCCCTATCTTTCTTTTTTTTGTTCTACCGTATTGTTGTTGTTGTTGTTGTTGTTTTTTTTTTTTTTTTTTTTTTGGGGGGGGGGGGGGGTCTGTCATTTGACTTGGGGCTTGTGCCCCCTGCAGATACGCCACTGGTGGACGTACATGTAAGTTTGATATTGGACATTCTTGCACAGCGTCACGAGTGTCTATACGGTATTGGCATAAGGAAAACCATGGAGTTACTAAAGCCGTACTTAGCACGGATATAGCCTTTATGTAAATCAGATTATGCTGGAATTTCACATGATAACAACAAAAACGCAATTATTTCTATTTCTGCGTCATTACAACAAGGCTCTGCGTGCCTTTATTATTGAGGCTGACCATATTCCCTTAGAAGAAGAATAAAATTGAATATTTTCCTCTCTCCCATATATTGATATTTTCTTATTTCGTAATGATTATTATTGATTGTAACAAGAAAAAGTAAGTGTGGGGTTTTATCTCTGTACATCCCATCCCACCCCAAACAGAAGGGGGCATTGCTTACCCATAGTCCTCGGGGTATATAGGCCTAAAGAAAAAAAAAAGAAACAAATATAGGCCTAACCCTAACCTAATAATAATGTTATGGAGGCCGGATGACGGGATTGCACCATAATTTTATAGATTAAACTAGAAGTTCCGTGCCCTGATATAATTATTTGTATGTTATTACTAGGAACTCGGTTGCTTTCAATTGTCGACGGAAATTTTGAACTGACATATTTCATTTCATCAACTTCAAGGAGGCTGCTCTACCCTCCATCAGAATGATGCAGCCCCCTGTTGGTTCTCACATCGTATAAGCTTACTTTCTACTTGCACTGGACTTAGCATATTTTACTGTAAATTGACTAGGTCTAGTGCTTTGTCCACACACCATCAAGTCATGACATCGATCCTTGTAGTTACTCGCCTCACCTACCATCCCAGTATAGCTTCCTGAGCTGAGTGAGCTGCCAAAGGGATTACCCAACCAAGTACCAAGTAATACTTATTTGTTTGTTTTTTATTTCAAATATATAATTCACTGATTGTTAATATTGCACATACATGACATTTCCTCCCTTTCTTTTTGAATTTTCTGTTCGTCAACACACTATTTAGCATTAGTCTAGTATTAGTCGGTAAATTCATTCTTAGAAACCCGAGATTTGTTTTTAAATTTCGATTTTAGGTGACGATATGATATAGTCTAAGGTATGTCTCAAATATGCTCCTACTAGTAATTTCGGTTGATGACTGATATAATGCATCTGAACATGAATTTATGATTTTGTTTGTCTTACATGAAAGGGAGATTGGAGGTTATGGTTATATTTTTCGCACCTGTACTTTACTTTAGCTGTACTGTAGACCAGGTCCCATACGTGCGTAAGTATGTTAGTACTTAGACTTCTGCTCTGATTGAGTCTACTACTACTACTTGACACACACATAGCTGCATTACTACCCTGGCTGTGTATTAAAAACTGTTCTAGTGATTTTCAACATTTCAAGCACCACTGTACAAAACTCAACTGATTTCTCTCAAAATTGGTACTTTAGTGACAATTGATGACACCTAAATTAATAGCAGTACTAAAATACAATCTTTTCAACTTACCGATGCGATGTTCAGAGACGGCAAGTTAAAAGATCAGCAATGCGTGACATTATCATGACTCGGCGCGCGGATGAGGGTATAACACACGTATAAGGTATAGTGTTTTTCGAAATGTAGCGCGCGCGTGGTGCGTGAGAGCGTTTTCAGACCTTCGAAATACGTGACACTTGGTAGCTCTGGATGTTAGAAAGAATATTTTGAAAATTCAAATCGTGAGTCTACAGTCAAACTTGCCGTTCAGTCACATTGTGTACATTTGTGTGTAGTGTGTGTAATTGCTGCCTCTCCACAAGTAGTACATCGCTATAGGTCAATATGCATTAGCATGCTAATGCGTATTGACCTCTAGCGATTTACTACTTGACTCTTTGCTTTTTTTGTGAAACATTAGTCTAACTAGCATTTTGAATTTTTGAGTTTATTTCTTTCTGTCGCCTTTCTTGTTATTTTATTTTGTAATACCACCCTAGTTTCACAGATCTAAGCCTGATATTGGGCCTTTTGATAAAGAGGAATACAGTATACTTTATAGCTCATGAAAGAATAAAAATACTCTTTACTACAATAAACTCTTTCAATTGTGAATAATCTGTTTGGATTTATATTTTTGCTCTTCATTTGCAGCCAGATTCTAAGTGCATCATCTACCAGCTGGTGAATGGTTTCTAGCGTCTTCCAGAGGTCTTGGTCCCATGTATCCAAAATGATGTCTGGTGCACGAACATACCAACTCAAACCGAGTCATCTTGGTGTGGAGGTATCCGGTATCGATCTTTCTCAACAACAACCTCAGGATGTGATTGACCAAATAAAAGAAGATGTGACACAACACAGGTCAGTAAGGTCATGAAATTTTCCATCTAAAAGAGTTGGAAATAGATGCGTCATATCTGAACAAGACTTAATTCTCATATTAATTCTGTAGACTCTCTTTCTTTTCTGTGCTGCTATACACATTATCAACAATCCTCACTTAAGAAGAATGGTACTTTATTGACCTGCTGCTATTTAACTTGTAAGCTGTTTGATATGGAAATTTCGCTGCTATTGACATTTAAAGGCTTGTCTTATATGTACATAAACATGAATGTTTGAGAGAAAGGCTACTAATCAAATTGCATTGTCATTATTCTGTCAGGAAGACTGTTAATCACATCTTGCTATTCTTTTTTACATGGTCAAGATATAATACACAATCTAAATCTCTTCTCATTCTCGTAAAATTGATGTTTAGATCTACTACATTAAATGCTATCAACGCTGTTATAGACAGGAGCTTTTCGCATCAAAGCTTCTTTTTTTTTCATTTTGAAGAAACACTGCATTTCACGTTATTGTGATAGAAATTAGACTGTTATTTATTTCATAAAATCATTCTCATTTGTAATCAGACAGGCTTATGATCTTCAGGAACTGGAGCCCAATCTCCGGTGACCGTCACGTGGATATCTGTCTCTGGTTCAGAGAGCTTCGAAACTTCTTCTTTTTTCAGTTTGAAGAAACACTGCATTTCACATCTTTGTGATAGAATTCATAGAAAGACTGTTATTTAATTAATTAATTATTTTCATTTGTGATACAGGCTCATGATCTTCAAGAACCAGAGCCCTATCTCCAGGGACCTTTGAAGAAACTCTGCATTTCACATTTTTTTGTGATAGAAAGACATCTTTATTTCATCAAATTATTCTCTTTTTTGTGATACAGGCTTATGATCTTCAGGAACCAGAGCCCAATATCCGGGGACCGTCACGTTGAGATCAGTCTCTGGTTTGGGGAGCTGGAGTCCACCTTCTACAAGCATCCCAAGTCGCCCCACCCTGACGTGTTCAGGGTCTCCAACGTGGAGAGCGAGGGATGCAGGGGGGTGGGGCGCACTGGATGGCACATTGATGGGAGCTTCCAGGCAGCCCCATTCAATTACTCGCTGTACTACATGCATGTGGTCCCCAAGGAAGGCGATACAGGTAGGTTTTTTTTTTTGGGGGGGGGGGGGCAAGTTAATTAAGTGCATCAAGTGGCATATTGAGTGAGGCTCAATGGCTCATTGGTAGAGCATTGATCTTGGTACAGGAGGTCTTGGGTTCAAACCAATATGATGAACTAGTGCCCTTTGGTAGGGCATTCATTCTTGTTACCAAGTACCCAAGAGAGGTCTGATAGCCATCAGTTCCCTAGTTGCTTTCTTACAAGCATACGCATGATTTCTTAGCAGTCAGGTAAAACAAATAAAGAACTATATTGTCCCATATTATCCCATAATCATTTCAAAGCTGAAGTGAAAGCCCTTCTATAGAGCATGAATCAGACAAAACACCAAATGTAATACAATTGTAATGTTTATTCTTATTCACAATTCCATAATACAGATCAAAATACTTGTAAACATGTATGGGACATACCGTGTATTTGTCTTGTCCCTATACATATATAGTATATATAACCCTAACCTTTACCTTTCTTAAAACCTAATCACAACCCAAGCCTTAACCCTATATCTATGACAAAACAAAAAAGGGGGTTTTCATATGAAGAATAAATCAGATATTTCTCAGAACTATTGGCAGTCTAGAGTCTAGAGCAAACACTAGGGAAGTATATGTAATAATTTAAGATCCGTATCATTGAATCAGGATATTGAACTCTTAAAGTTATACACATTGTTTGCTTTTATTTTATTGGTCTGAGTATCTTGTCTACTGCATGATGAACAGTTCCAGTTTCTATTCATTACTATTAAACAGGACTTCCAAAACACAAATGTAACTTGACAATAAACAGTACTTGTGTTTCACCACACATTTTTGTAATGCAAGAAGCGAACTGGCCAGGCCTTTGTTTACTTGTACTTTCAAGATTCTTTCAAAACGTTTAATAATATCTTTACTGATCCCTCTCTCTCTCTCTCCCTCTCTTTCTGTGTGTGTGTATGTGTGTCTCTCTCCCCCTCTCTCTTCCCCTCTCTCTCGCTCTCACTCCCTCCCTCTCTTTCTATGTGTGTGTGTCTCTCTCTCTCTCCCCCCCCCCCCCTCCTTCACCCCTCTCTCTCTCCCCCTCCCTCCCCCTCCCTCTTTCTTCCTCTCTCTCTCTCTCCTCCCTCCTTACCTCTTACAGTATTTGCCCCTCTGAATGAGATTATCGAAGGTCTCTCTGAGGAGCAGCAAGCTAAATGGGATAGGCTGTACATGATGAGTGATAGACGGGGCAGCCTGGTCCATCCACTCATCTACTCTCATCCTCGGACAGGTAAAAAGGTAAGTACCAGTAACTTTAAAGGGGAAGTCCCTGATTTTAAGTTGGTTTTTATAAAAGCAACAAAATGAGAATATAAATTAGTGAAAGTTTGAGGAATATGCGATTAAAAACAGGAAAGTTTTGAATTTTTGAAGTTATCTAATATAGGTTCTGGAAGATATTAAGTACCTGCTGCTCCAAGAGGTGGGTGCTGAGTAGCATGGCTTTATACCTATGTGAGAATAGATGAGTTATAAGATGGAAGGAGAAGTGATGGCTGAGTGGTAGACGGTTGGTCTCGTAACCAGAAGGTCCAAGGTTCGAATCCTCATAACTGACACCCTGGGATAAGATTTAAAGTAGGAGTTCCCTGGACCTGTTTACGTACAATCCCAGAGTACCGAAGTGGGACATCATACTGGCCAGTGGCCACGTTGTGAAGGTTGCTGGTTTCAAACAATTTTGTGCTGAACAATGGTGTGGTGATCACACCACTGCCAAATACTGAAATTGCCCTGCTCCAGTCCATTGCTTGAGAATGATTTTACGGTAAACCTCATGCGTAGACTCTGTTGTTTGGAACTAGTAACCCAGATGACGAGTGAATATGACATCATCACTTCAGTTTTGTTTATAATAAAGCTAGATTATAATTTTTCAAGTCAAACCTATCAATTCACACACACTTGGACATAATTAAGTACCCCTAGGCCCTGTCTTACAAAGAGTTGATATTAATCGTTACTTATTTGCGATTGATATCAATCACAAATATTTACATAAGAGATAGGAGATTGCAACTTGTGATTGATTAGAGGACTTGCGATTTATTTGGATCAATCACAACTCTTACGGTAAGACAGGGCCCTGGAAGCATAAATTCCACTGCAAAGTATATCTGTCCACCAAAAAGGAAATCTGTACTCTGTGTTTTATCTTGATGTGTCAAGAACTATCCCCATCACCGGGATTCATTAGTCCCTAAATGCTTTAGATGATTATACTTTTGATGTTTCTTTCTCTTCTCTCTCTTTAAGTGTAGAGTCGTCTATTCTGTTGATTTATCAGAAACCACTCCCTTCGCTGTGGTCATTTGGATAATTATTCTCTTGATGTTTTCTTAATATTTCAGTGCTTCCTACTTCTCTCATTAGTTATTTTTATTTCCTTGACGTTTTCTTTGTCTTTCAGTGTTTCCTCCTCTCATTAGTTATTTTTATTCTCTTGATGTTTTCTTAATCTTTCAGTGTTTCCTCCTTCTCCCATTAGTTATTTTTATTTCCTTGACGTTTTCTTTGTCTTTCAGTGTTACCTCCTCTCATTAGTTATTTTTATTCTCTTGATGTTTTCTTAATCTTTCAGTGTTTCCTCCTTCTCCCATTAGATATTTTTGTTCTCTTGACGTTTTCCTTTTCTTTCAGTGCTTCCTTCTTCTCCCTTTCATTACCTTTGTGTTTTATTAGACGATAATCCCCTAGCTGTCTTTCCTCTTTCAAATCTAGACCTTGTGCTTCCATCTCTGTATGACGGATGTTTTCACATGGGACTACGGGACCCCGGGACAGAGGATGACAGACCCCTTAGAGACCCAGCAGTTGTTTCATTGAACGATAATTCCCTTTGCTGTCTTTCCTCTTTCATCTAGACGTTGTGCTTCCATCTCGGTATGACCGATGCTTTCACATGGGACTACGGGACACCGGGACAGAGGATGACAGACCCCTCAGAGACCCAGCAGATCCTTAACGACATCCAGCATGAGTTTGTCAAGGACAGCGGTGCCATTCAGTACTCCCACAAGGTAATTAGATTATAAGCCCCAAAAAACATTTCATAGAAGAGATTGTAGGCCCATTTACACAGCCCAAACATCATTTTGAAAAGTCGTGATTTCTTTGACTGCCATTTACACTACTGGAAGATACAATTAAAAATTGTTGGTGTTTGATCGTTATGATTTTCCTGAGTAGTGCGCGTGCCTGACTTGTCGCTGCTCTGATCTCACAAAATGAATCAGATCTGGAGCATTTTTTTTAGGGTGGAGCTTAGCAGGTCTGAGAAAATTATTTTAAAAAATATTTAAAAATCTATGAAATATATTTAGATGTTTGAATAACAAAATATGAGTTAGATGCTGCTTGTAAGCATCGGCTTGCATGGTGATGTAGATATACAGTAGGCTTGCGGATGCACCAGGACTATGAGTTAGATGCTCCCTCCTCAATCCTCCCTCTCTCACATGGTGCATCCGCAAGCCTACTGTATAAAATATGAGTTGTATGCAGCCCTGCACATCAACAGGAATCAATTTGTACTTGGATGTCACGCCAACCTTAATTGATAATGGTATACCATAAGGCCACTACCCCTGTACCAGAGTTTGTAGATGCCCGATACCAGAACTTACAATGTACTTTCTTTTGATATTGGTTTCCATTTATTAATTTATCATGTTAAATATCACCTTTGATTGTTATATTGATGTACTTTTTGTTTGGATAATAAAACTTCAAACTCAAACTCAATAAGATGTACCAGTAGTCCAGTACACATTAGATTCCATTTAAGTTATCTTTTTGGGCGTGCCTTACTTATAACATTGCATCTTCCTTGTTCCTTTCGCTCATGTTTCACAGTGGCAGGTTGGTGATTTCATTATCTCAGACAACTTGGCCGTAGGTCACGAGGCCACACCCCAGACCCAGGAGGCGGTAGAGAAGGCGGGGCTGAGGGTCCTCCACAGGACCACCATCAAGGGAACGCAACCGCCCACCAAACGCTATCAGCTGGACACGCCCACTTCATAGGTGCGATCAGAAAGATTGTGGAGGTTGCAGGAGTGAATATTTTTGGTATCATCTTCTTCTTTTTCTGCTTCAGTTGAATTCCTCCAGTCGGAGAGAAATGTGGAAACCTGGGAATTCACAGATTCACAGTTCATCATATAAGATTATTTCTATCAGATTATAAACCTATTTCATTCATTTGATACATGTACTGGTATGTGGTAAAAATTTAGCAAACCTGTCATCTGTCTTTATAAGAAATGGACCTGGTAAATTGCAAATTTCTCACTATCATGTTTATGTCACTACTTTGTCAAATGTTTTCTCAAACCAAATTGGATTCATTTATAGTTTATACTATGTTACTCTGTATGTATTCTACTTTTCTTGGAGAAAAAGGAAATGATATCAACAATGCTGTAGTCTTTCATCAGTTTGACTTTTTTGAGCCAGAAGGGTGTTCATTCATATCATTTTACACAGACTTATTGCCCTTCTGTCTCCAAACAGACAATTTCATCATAGAGGCTTTTAGTGATCTTTCATCATTTTGTATGTTTGAATCCAGATGTGCATTATCTTGTATCATTCTACTTACACAGATTTGACCCCCCCTTCTGGCTTCAAAAAACATGATTTCATCATCGATTGTCACAGTTTTGTTCTTAGAACCGATCACGATTGACCTAAGCAATTTCATTGAGTTCAAACCATGACCAAGATCAAAGGTAGCGTCACGGTGGTAGTACTGTGGTTTATTTGTGAAGGGTCTGTGGTGTAATAATGATAATAATATTCTGTTCCAGTATAGAGCATATCATTTGACGATATAATGTACGGTATGTACCGGTATATTCTTTCATGATACTTTGGACATCATTACCTCGGTTTTAGCTCTGGCAGCCATAGCGCTCAAGGATTAAATCTCACCAGGTACGCACTTACTACAGCTGGGTCGAGTGTGGAAAATATACAAGTGGATCGATCAATGCCTTGCGAAAGGATTTGAGTGCCATAGCAGGGAATCAAAGCCCCTGCCTTGTGACCATAAGGTATAGTGGTGAAAACTCTGGTACGAGAGATCCATGAGTTCAATAATTGCAAGGCCCTCATGAAAATCGGTTGTTAATGCTGATGTGGCCAAGCTGATGACCATGACATGTGTATTGTTCTTCATACTGTAATCCATAGACCTAGTCCTTAGATGCTAGATAAGACTCCTCATTGGTTGAAGTCAATGAAATGAATGTCTTTCAGGTTGATCGTCAGATTTCATATTTCAAATAACTCTCAGAAAAAAACTCAATTGGTTCAAAGGAAATAATTTGTGAGTTGAACTGTAATCGTGAGTGCTTCATATTCAATGTTTCTGTACTCGAATTAAACGGCAGTGATTCTTGCATGGTGCTAGTATATCAAGGCAGATGTAAGAACTGAATTTTTAGAACAAAATTAATATTTTAGACGTAATGGCTGTTAGAAAACAATATTTTCTTTCTCTACACTTTGTGCGATCAAATAATTAATCTTAATGAGTATATATATTCACATAATTATTTTTAATGTATCCTGCAATCTATTATGAAAATATCGATGGAAATCTGAAATTTGGGCTCTCCTCATTTAGCATGAATTATTGAAGGAGCTATTAATGTGCAATAACAATTAGTTACATTGTAGATTTAAATTAAATGGTTGTTCATGTGATTATTTAAATTATTATATAATTTTTTTTACAGAAATATGAATAAATAGTACCTATTTTCTTTACAACAAGAGAAGCTTTTATGATTATTTATTTGACATTGCTTTTGTGGTGATGATGATTACAATGATGGGTGGTGATGACAGTGATGATAATGGAGGTGTTGATGGTAGTGGTGGTGACGATTATTATGATGAGATGAAGATGATGATTGTGATGAGTTGATGATGATAGTAGTGATGATGTTAGTGATGATTATGATATGATGGTGGTGGTAGTGGTGATGATGATGATGATTATAGCGGTGGTGAAAACAAATATTGGCATGCATATAGTTACCACAATGTCAAAGAATAATGACGATGGTGATGTTGTTAGGGGCCTTGGGCAATAGATGCAATGAATTGTTCAAAAAGAAAACAAAGATTGAAGGGGGGAAATATGATAAATCAGGGCTTCCACATAAGATAGAGGACTACTGCCCTCTGTAGTCGATAAATGACACAGTCGTGGACAGAGACGTTTGGCCGTAGGTGTACATATTTTGGAAAACTTATAAAAATGGTAATGATTTTTGCCAGCAAAACAATCCTCTTAACCATCCTGATGATTTTCATTGTATTTTCACCTTCACCATCCATAATATCTCGTAATCCAAAAGCATACCCTTTTTACATCTTCACCATTTTACCAGTATCGTCAGATTCGTTATCATTGCAATAATTGTCATAACTGCCATGGCCGTCATTGTCATCATCATCCCATCATCAGTATCGTTATCATCTTCGGTGGGCCCTCTCTCATTTCCAAACTTTATCATCAGCATCATCATTATCAACTCACCAATATTGCAATTAATGCCACCACAGCACCACCACTTATCAGCACCATCATTACAACCATCCTCCCGTTTGCCATCATTGCAATTAATGATTGCCATCATTATCACCACGGAACAGCATCGTCATCATCATCACATCGTTGTCGATGTTGTCATCGAAATTGTGAACATCTTATCAGCATCATTATCAGCACTAAAACCACTGCTACAGTATCACTGCAAACACAGCACCAACATTTATTAAACACTAGCACGATCATTTTCAATCGTTCACCATCAATGCAATTATTTTCACAATCATCGTCATCACCTCCACCACCTCCACCACCACCACCATCATCCTTGTATTTCATCAATTTATCATCTTCATCAGCATCATTACCATCCACCATCAACTCTATTTATATCAGAATCACCATTATCTTTATTTCAATCATCGTCGACGACGGCTTCACATCATCACTGTTACCATCACAAAAATCTTCAACACCATCTTCAAAATCTTAAAAGACTCAACAAAAATTATTCTCAAGATGAAGAATTTCCAAGACAAAAAGATAAAATTTTATTTTCTTACTTGTTGCATGAAATAGGAAAAGAATATCAACAAAAGAAATACTCTACCAGTAATTACAAGACATTTATACACTACTCTGTATTCTACTAGGTATGTGATAGAAAGGAAAAATGAATTTCTACTTGTCTAGAACTGTGTCATCCATACATTTATATAAATGGAAATATACAAATGTACATGATAAGTCAACTCCATCAAATAAGTTACAGCACTACATACAATAGTATCATTTATGACCCTGTATATTTAGACCACTGGCCGTTGCGTCATTAATACCACTTTGTTCAATTTTTTACAATTGATAAATTGATAGATAATTCCACTATATGTACTTGATCAAGTCAAGATGAAGCGACCAACAAGCAAAGTTGGTGAATTTACATTTAAAGGTTGATGCTACTTCACCCCATCACAGTCAACTTCACACACTCTTGTATGTAAAATCTTGCAAGCTGATATCCTTTATATAAGAACACTCGCTCACAATGTGACCAACAGTTGAACTGTTGTTCAGTGACTCGACTGCGTATATAATTCAGGTATATCTCACATAGCAGCATTGGTAGATCACAACCGTGATTTGCATGCATGGTAATCATTCTCTATCCATTCACTTTCATATAATACATGTATCTTGAGAAATGTACTTTGACACAGATTTTGAATGTAATAATTCAAACCTGTACAGTTATATGGCATGACAAATTAAATGAAGAGCAAAATTGTTGAATTTTGTTTATTTTCTTTCAACCAAGCTGCATGGACAAAATACTTGCGTATACAATTTTCAAAGGGTTGTTTTTTGTGGCTTTTCTACAAGAGAACTGTTGAAAGAGTTATAAAAAAAGACTTGGCAGCCAACAACATTGGAAGCAAAATCACTTTCTTTGGCCACTAGTATATGTTCGTTTTATCACAATCTTTTGGTGATCGTAATACTTTTGGTAGAGTCTTTGACGTTATTGGCAGTGTGGGGGGGGATTTGTTCTTTTGACTGGTTCAGTTCTTGTGACAAAACATTGAACATTTCACAGAAGTTTTAAACAAACTGAATGTAAGGAAAGCCATTATCTAAATGGAATGCATCATTATTATTTCTTATATCAACCAATGCTATTTAAAACTTGACAATTGTTTAGATACGACACCAGTTGTGGGTTGTCGATATCAGCGAGGGGACATGCGGTTCCTTAATTTGACCCCAGAGCTTTATGCTTGCTTCCTAAGTGGACTGCGCCCGATTGTAGGGCGGTTCCAGCTGAGCCCAGAGCTCATGAAGCATTTCTATGCAATCTTTCTTCTAGGCTAAACAGCACTTGTTGCTTATTGCTCTGAAAACCAATACCTGATAAACATGTCTCTAAACTTAAAAAGAAACTTGATATAATTTTCAATCCATCACCCTTGAGCTTTTACAACTTATCTAAGCACGAAAACAGAGCTGGTTAAAAAAGAAAAATCGTTTTACAGTAACATACACTATTAAACAGGCTTTTTTTGTTTTAAATACTCAAACATACCCCTGTAAAAGCTGGACTTGGAAGACCAAGATTAGTAGTAAATAAACAGTAGAAAAATGAGAAATGATTGATTCCTTGAGTAACTGTGTTCTCTCGGAACATGCAGACTACAGCGTGGCTTCGTAAAGAATTAAATCAGCCCTACAAATGTACTCTTTACAAGAAGATAATCCTATTCTCCACTTCCTTAAGTTTGCATTGATACATAATGCATTGCAATGGTTTGGCCAAGACGTGAATTTACTAACCGACCAAACTTCAAATCACACATGATATAATGCTGCATACTATGTACAAGCTATTAATATCTACACAATGTACTTTACAAGTAACCCTTTTGTGCAATTGCGACTTTTGGAAGGATTTTGCATTATTTATCATAGTATGTTGGTAAATATATAAATAACACAAGGTATCGATTGAAAGTTCAGATTTTTCTTTTTCTTTTTGAAATGTTGAAGTGGTTATATAAATCAACAGAAAAATGACACGTTTTAAGCAACGATGATAACAGAAAAAATCAGCCTGCTCTTTGGTGCAATAAGTCGGCGAATGATACAGGTGTTGATAAATAGCATTGTTAGCACACCATTGGCTCGATTTTATGCACCTTGCCATTCTATGAAAGTCAGACTTCAAACATATTACACAAATATCAACCATTTGAATTTGGTTACCAAAGTCGAAATGAAGAATTCAAGAACGACCAAGTCCATTTTCACCAATGCCAATCAATAGGATATTTTAAAAAATGAACAGGGTAGGTAACTTGAATAGGTAGCACACTCTTATAAAAGGACAAGGAAAAAGTATCAAAGGGGAAAGAGAACTATTTATTCATGCATTGCTAACAAGTTTGTCAAAGTAATAACAATAAAAAAATTACTTTTCATCTTCCTTTTTTATCCATAATTGTCATTTTGTGTGTTCAATAATAACTCACAGCATCTAAACTAATTTTTTTTCCTCCATTTTTTTAATGTTTGTGTTTTTTTTCTCTTATATTTTATGTATATTTTATTTTTTTTATTTTACCTTTTTTCTTTTTTTCATAGATGTACTATATACACAATGTCTGGCCTCTTTGCCAAACATATTGAATAGATATTTACAATTTTTCTTGAGCATTATATGCTTGTATAAACATTGTCTGTTCTTGGGTGCAGATATGTTACACGGCCCAACATGCCAACAGTTAGCAATTAGCTGTCACACCATGGTTCCTACAATTTCTACAAACTGTTGCACTCACAGAGGGCCCCAATGAACATATTAAACTTTTTATGTTTCCTTTCAGCTGCAGGGTGCATTGTTTGAATGACCAAGCAAAAATGTGAACAGAACCTTTCGCAAATGGCCACGTGCAAAATAAGGCACGTGGTAAGACAGCGGAAGGTTGAAAATCGCTGTAAGGTGATGGCCAGCAAATTGGCCATGCAAAGCTGTAAATCGGAAACGATTCAGCTCTAACCAACCTTTGACCTTTCGACCCCTTTGATGGATGAGCAGCATTTACATTTGCATTTTACAACAAACCAAGATCTGCACGATTCTCAATACATTTTCTTCACAGAAAACGAACCAAATCGGTTATCACATTACCTGCTCAAATTTACTCTTCTGATACATCCAAAAGGAACTGCTAAAAAAACTGGACGTGAACATTTTTAATTTTTGGACTGCGTAAAAGCTGCTTGATGATATATGGTTGTATTGCAAATTAATACAGGGATGAGCCCCATGGCTTGACATCCTTTCGATCTAATAAATGATGAGTAGCGACTTGAATACCCAATGCTCTCAGATGATGGGGACATGTAACAAGACTTCACGTTTCATATTTTTCGTTAATAATGAACCTGAGCGTAAGTATTCTTCCATCTCTCGCAGCAAAATTGCCATGTTTCTATATACAACTATTCACAATATAATACACTTATTTACAAACGGGCACACACACTGTCATCCTACCTGTGTAACTTTGTATGTTCTATTTGGACATATTTTTTTTCCTTCCCGAATCTCGAGGTTAATCATTTCCTTAAAACTATTTTCAAATCCATACCTAGGCTGCTAAAAACCAGAAAAGATGGCAGAACTACAATTCTCTTGGAATGTATGGAGGGATTTTCTTTCATCCTTCTACGTCTTATATATATAAATATATATATATAATTTTTCTCAATTCCATAATTTTCTTTTCCAATAAATAAGAATTTGCCTTTAACACAAGCAACATGCAAAGGAACAATTTCGATATACCTATTTTTTGCAATGCAACTGAGCTTCACGACTAAAAACTGCATCTAAAGGTTTAGACCTTTTTATCTTTCCAAAACGGATATGTTTCTACTATTCTGCTACTTTGCTACTAATAAAAGCGAAGTATAATGATAGAAAAATATGAATGCTACCACATAAAAGAGGCACTTATATTTTTTGTTTAAAGTCAAGGAGGGGAATTTTCTTCATAATACTTATTTACAGAAGAAAATGTAGGATATAAATTTCAGGGGGCAAATGATTATCGCACACAAAATGAAGAAATTTGAAATAAAAATTGGAAAAATAAATATTGTTTACAATCACCCTGCTCAAAATATTTCAAAGTTTCTCTCCTGCTCTTGTAATTATGAGTTGATCTTTTCCAGACTGCTTCCTGCCAGGTCACTTACGGCAGATACACGGCCAGTCTAGCGGTAGTGGATCGCTTAATGTTGAATCAAGGAGCAGATGAAAGCTCCATTCGGTAAGATTTGGTATATTATCATTACCAAATAAGCATACAATGATGAGAGAAAACTAAGAGGTAGCAAAACCCTGTAATGAATACTGGCCGAGAAGCAATTTTTCCTTCCTTCTTTAAACGACCCAGCGGTTCGGCCGAAAGCACAGCGAAGCTTACTGGTTGGACCAGGGATGAAAAGAGCTTCAATTGTTGCTTCCATTTTTGGACAGTATCTTCCAACTTATGTATTCACCGTTTCTTCCCGTTTGCCGAAACATTGCACGTGGCTTCTCCTGATCACAACAGCTCAGCAAATATCGGCAACAACTGGGCATCGATCAGCCGAGTGATGAGCCGTCATGTGCTCGTCTTCCATAGATTCAGCAGAAGGTATAATAATAGGATCAGCGCACCATCACATACACATGTATAACTGAACAGTTAATAAACTTCCAATTCTCATCCACTATTTCAATTGCAAAGATAAAAGTACAAGGGCACTCGTTCCCGTCTTGAGAGTTTGGAGTCTGTGTTTTTTTCAAGTCACCCAAGTTTGTTCAGTGTGACTAAACCGATTCCGTCGTGCTGGTGGGGACGTAGACGGCGGATAGCCCTGGCGATGACTTGACCTCGTCGTCGAGATGAAGCTGACCGCCCATGCTGGTTCCGTTCTGATTATGCGTCTCCCAGGCGTGTCGGCGGTTGGACATGACCATGGGTCCCCAGGAGTCTTCGGGTGTGGCCATGGCCTTAAGCCGTTGCCTGAAGGTGTCGCCCTTGGCCTTGCAGAAGGCGTAGATCCAGTAGAGAGGGATCCACATGATGACGGAAAGGATGAGGAGCCAGCCGAGGGCATGGGCCCAGGTGGGGAAGGGGTAGGTCTCAGTAGCCATAGGGGGTTCCCAGGAGATCCAGCTGAACAGCATCACAAACTGTGGAGCAGAAGGCAAAGACAAAAGAGGGCATTAGTTAGCAGCTTTTTCGAGAATAATTATTCAGAGAACCCCTTATTCAGGCAGTTATGAAATACAGTCTAACCTGTCTGTAGTGGTCTTTGTAGACAGGTTCCTTTAGTACATGTTTCAATATGAATTGAATTGAATAAGAAACTATTTTCAAAGGAAACAATAAATGTTGTCTTTGTAGACAGGTGGTCACTACAGCAGATTTGACTGTAGAATTATACAAAACTATAAGTCTACCACTTCACTGTAGATCCCTACTTGAAGGTGTGGTGGATATTTCTTTCAAAAGCGGGGAATTTTTGGTCAGGTTTGAAGATTTACAGACACAGTGCCTAACGATACCACACGGTCTGGACCCCAAGAGGACGAGGCCTCTGATTTCAATATGAAAACAATCATGAAGGAATACTTACTGATAGCACAGCAGGTGTCAGGAAACACCAGTTGAGCTTCCACCAGTTGAAGAGGACGTTGTCAACGATCCTGTCGCCCAGCATGGACCTGATGTCGTTGGTGAAGTTCTTGACCCCGTAGATCCAGCCGAGACCGATGCACTCGGACATGCCGAAGATCAGCAGGGCAAAGTCGGCCGCGTACTTGTCCATGAGGATCACCCAGTAATTACCCGCCTGAGAGGGAGGAAAGAGAGAAGAGAAAATGGAACGTTATATACAGAAAGGTGCCAGTACCAAATCCAAAGTCTTGGAAGAATTACCATCAATGTGAAATTTAGGTTATAAGTATGAAATGAGGCCGAAGATTTATACAGGACATTTACATCCGTTTCCAGAATTGGATAATTTGAAATCCCCATGTACAGTCCACGATTACAAAAATTAATACAAATGGGGGATCATTGTAAAGGAGAATAAATAGGCTTTTCAATGATACCAATGTCCAATATGATGATATTTAGTAGCAAAAGAGAGATATCAAACTTGAATTGCAGAACGTTTTTTTGAGGGGTTTATTAATGTGTTATATTTTAACAGATGGAATAAAGTGATATTGTTGCTTACCTGTGTAACACATATTAAGCCCATGAAGAAGGCAATAATACAGTATGCTGCCAAAACCCAGATTTTCTTTTTCCTCAGGTTAAATTCATCGGCAATCGACGTAACAATTGTTTCAACAATACAGAGCTGCAAGAAATGGAATGAAAAGAATGAAATCATCATTAATAAAACATCTCTTGCATTAGTGCAGAAGTCTTGCACTAACTAGGCTAAAATAATCCTCCACAAGCGAATATTCTATTACAAGTTAGTCCTAGTTAGTATTTCAAATATGTCTTTTTATGAAACATCTTTGTTCTTATGTATCATATATTTTTTTGTTTACTATGAACAAGTGAGAAAGCAGAGTAATATGAATATCAACCCTTTTACAAACATCAGTTCACACACAAACATGTAGAATAAACTTCACATGTAAATTTTTCTGTTTGTTGTCCAAAAGGGATTCCTACTGTACTCTGCTCAAGGAAAATTTACATTAATATCAATTTGTCTACTTGTTGTCCGAATAATGTTGGTCGTTAATTACATTGAAATTATTCCCCCCTGTACTCTGCTTAATCAAGGCAAAATCAAATACACCAAAACTGACTTACCTGTGATCCCAAACCCAGTGTGATCAGCATAAAGAAAAATAAGAAGGCCCAAAGTGGCGAGATTGGTAACCTAGCAACTGCCTCAGGGTAGGCGATGAAAGCAAGACCAAACTGCTCGTCGACCACCTCGGAGACTGGCTTTCCAAGCTCATGAGCCATGTAGCCCATGATTGAAAAGATGACGAAACCGGCGAAGATGCTGGTAGCGCAGTTTAGTATAGGTACAATGAGGGCATCCCTGGAATGATGATAGAACATGAGAAATTAATTGGGAGGGATTAATACCAACATCACAATTATTTTCTACACTCGACTTGAGCTCAGCCTTTGCAACTTGCAACTATGAATACCATATCTGATCTGATGTATTGAAGCCCCTACAAAGTGTTGATGCTTTATCTGCATCACATACATGTAAATACTTCATCGATCTTGTGGTTGTCCAGTGTTTTTGTGTCAACTGACTGATATCTCAACATTTTCTTTCCTTGCAAAATATCTTGATAAGATGATTTTGAGAAAGGACTGGAGATAAACTTACCTCATGCAGTTATTTTTAAAGCGATTGTACGACGACAGAGTTATAAGACCTCCCCATGATGCGCTGAGTGAGAAAAAGATTTGAACGGCAGCATCCTTCCACACCTGCGTGAGTGAAATCATCGAGAGGTAGAGAAAATAGAATCAAAACCTTTCTATTCAAGGAACATTACAAGGGTTTCTTTTAAATTTAACTCTTGCAGTACTTACAGGCTCTACTACAGCCACAAAACTTCACGTCATGCAGATGGCACTTGTGTGTTTTGGTATCAAAAACTCAATTCTGAATTTAGAGTGCCTCGCCGGAGCTCTTTATATCCATTCATCACGACTGAAAAGGACAGATATATATATATATCTTTGAATATTGTTGTATTTACCTTGGGATTTTTCAGTAGCTCCCATCGCGGTTTGATAAAAAAGATAATTCCATCCATGTGGCCTGGCAGAGTCATTCCGCGGATCAGGAGGATGAACAGGACAATGTAGGGGAAAATGGCAGTGAAGTATACAACCTGAGAATGGAGAGAAAAAGAAAGTGAAAAAGAGTTTTAGAGAAGGATTACAACTTTCTCCTTCTGTCCTACATACAGAGATGTGATACAAAATACCTTTTGTTCAATGTTATCCGTTTTAGTTGTCAAAGCTGATCACTATTTTTTGTATTCTCTTTGATCATTGTAAAATCATCACACAAGTGAGGTTTGCTGCAATGATGTTTGTTTTTTATAATAAATCATTTATCCATCCGTCAGTCTATCTAGTGTCTATCCATCTGTCTGTCAATCGATCTATCTATGTAATAACACCTGAAGTTATCTTTTGTTTTCTTCACATAGTGCGAGACTTGGATATGATTAAAAGAGAAACTTCCAAAAGTAAAACCCTAACATTGAAACCCAACATAGAAAAGGGTACAGAGTATCGCATTCTACACAACTTGCACTGATTGGTATTATTGTTCATAACGAGATCTACAAACTAATTTTTTTTTCTCTCCAAAATGTGAAAAGATAGCTCAATCAATAAATAGGGGACATTGGTGGAACATATGGTCATGACGACGCTCGGTTGGGAGGGGACGAGAATTTCAATGACGCACTGCAAGTTTGTCACGCATGGTGGTTTTCAATAGGACATGACACCAATGAATTGCAGAGATTCTTTGCAGGGGACTGGCATTGAACTGTGTCACAAAGGAGTACAGGTTTGTCGCATTATACCCAATCTGAATGTTTCCCTTTGTGTTTATAATCGGCAAGGATTGCTGACAAGTGGGTGTCAACTACAGCTTTTGAGCGAGCATGAAAGAGAGGAATTTTATAAATGTATTCAATTCTTTGAAGTTTTCACAAATTTGGTATCAGGACGACTTACGATTATACATTTTTGGATTTTGTCTTTCTTTCTCTCTCTCTTCTTTATCTCATTCTCTTTTAGAAGTGTACATGAATTATGAATAAGTTAGAACACGGGTCTGTTGCCAATCAGGTGCCATGGATAGGAGTCAGAGGGGAAAGGGGCAAGATAACTAAGTAATGCCATTTTACATGTATGATTTTAGTTGGTAAACAGGTATGCCGCCAATTTATGGATCTGACTTATTTGGTCAAGTCATCGGTACTAGGAGTAAGATCCATCTTGCGTCGATAGTTTGCATAAATTTATGATTTAGTTGGCAAGTACATCTGCTGCCAATTTCAAGATCTTGGTGATTATGGGATGGCATGGGAAGGAAGGGGGGGGGCAAAGGGCGGAGTGGGAAAGCAGACGGTGGCAAGACTCACCTTTCCGGAGGACTTGACCCCCTTGGCGAGGAAGATGAACTCGAGGGTCCAGGCAAGGAGGAGACAGAGGGCCAGCGGCCAGATGATGTAGCCAGTTTTTCCCATGTCACCAGAGTCATGTAAAACACCATGTCTAGATGAAAGAAAGTAGAACGTCATAAATAGATGGAAAAACGTAATAGATAAAGGAAAATAATCTGTTTTTCATGATAGGTACTTCTATAAGAAGTTCTGCCTCAAAAATACATGATGTTCAGAGGCCCTAGTCCATTTAATAAGGAGTTGGACTATAAGCTGAAGTAAGTTTGAATCACTACAAAGACCCCGTACCATTGAAGGTAAATGCATAATCAACAGAGAACTTGCAATGAATTACAGATTATTATTCATTCAGTCTAACCTGTCTATAGCGACCGCCCAAGGAAAACACAAAAAGTGGTCTTTGTAGACAGGTTCGTTCAGTGCATGTTTCAATTAGAAACCATTTTCAAGGAAAACAAAAAATGTGGTCTTTGTAGACAGGTGGTCACTAAAGCAGGTTCGACTGTACTTTACAAAAGTCCTGGACCCAACGAGAGAGATAGTGAGGGGCGCGTTCCTTACCTGTAATACTCTTCGCTGGGGCGCCTCCTGAACTCCGAGAGGGGGTCGAGGAAGGAGACGGTGGCGTTGCCTTCGGTGGTCACGTTGTAGCTGTCTATCTCCTCTAGAGTCATGTTGGACAGACTGACGCAGGTGTTGTTGAGGGTCATGACCCCACCCGCCTCCATGCACTCGTCCACCAGCTCGCTGCAGAAGGGCGTGTTCCACTCGTGGTGGCAGCCGATCCAGGGCAGGGAGGTGGTCATCGACTTGAACATGTAGAACATGGTGTAGCTGATGATCACGTTGTAGTAGATGGCCACCCAGGCTGAGACGGCCACCATGCCGTACCCAACACCTGCAGGGATAAGCGAAGGGGCAAATAGCAACGGGTTACATAGAGGTCTACATGGGTATGCACATGCTTTATCCGGAAGAGTGTGAGAAACCTTTGGTTGCCCTTTGCCAGCAGGCAAGTGAATTGAATCGGCAAAACATTCCTGTGTTGCTGCAAGGTTATTCTGCTTTACTTTTATTAAATAAAGGAACAATCACTTCCTGTATTGCAATATGACAAAGTATTCAAAGGATTGGAAAGTATGGACACTGAGTAATTATTCAGAAAGGCATGTCCACTTCTTTAATCTTACGTTGAAGATTGCAAATACTTTACATTTTAGAAAGTCTAAAGTGTCTTTAAATACAGCATGTATGGGATATTTTATTAATTAAAAATTGTCTCTTGCTCCCTTTCGTCACAAAAAGAGGCAGAAAGAGTTCAAGCATTGCAAGGAGTGGATATAAATGGAATACTGACCTTTCATGAGGGGTGCAGACCTCCAGGCGCTGATGGGCCCGCTGCTAGAGTACTGACCAAAGCACAGCTCCAAGAAGAACAGGGGCAGTCCAGCGAACAAAAGCATCACAATGTAGGGGATGAGGAAAGCACCTGCAAAGACAGAGAGAATGGAGAAAGGAACGTTATAAAATAAGGGTATGATTGATTTCACCCAAGGTGGAAGTTTTAATATAGTCATATATGGTTTAATTCGAGAGCCAATGCCTCAGCATGGAAATGGACCTTATTTCTTCTTTGCTTGTTGTTTTATTGTTAATTTTAATATATATTATTTTATTCTGTATTTTTCATAATTCTTTTATTTTTTTGGGGGAGGGGGGTTGTTTGGTGAAGTTCATGGAGCTGGAGATTTCTGTTAGAGATTATAATTTCTTTTGCAAGCATGTATTTAAAGGTCATACACTGTTCATATAACAACAAAACAGAAGCCAACTGTTATGAAATTGTTTTGCATTGTAATCAGCATATACCCGGGAAGTAAAAATGTCAATGACAAATGCCTTGAGGATTTGTTGGGATTTGCATAAGACATGGGCATACCACTCATCAATACATTGCATAATGGAATATGATTTCCTACCCAAAGTGCCCTTGGAGGACACTGCTACTACACTTCAACAACAGAAGCAGGGCGGGGAAGGAGCACCACTGCTTGACAGAGGCAAGAGATCACCACTGGAATAATTTACCGGTAGCAACCTCTTTCCCAGTCTGCGAGAGTACACACCATATGCGCCATTTCTTTCCCCCCAACCTCTTCTCCAAAGTCCACTTTCCCCCAGTGGTGGTGCTAGATAAACGGGACCTCATCAATAATTTAAAATATGTGAAGTCATTCCTCCACTTCTTGCTTCCTGTCTTGCATCAGCCCTTCTCATAATGCAGTCAACTGACCGACATCACACCCGAGATGCATCTACATCGCGCAAACACACACACTCACACTGACAAACACACTCACAGTTGTATCTGACTCGAATGTCACTTGCACCCTCTCATTCTCATTACTATTTCACAGAGCAGTCTCCCTCATACGTCATCGTCCCCAATACAGGACGCCCAAGGGGCAACTGAGAAAGGAGTGCTCACAAGGCATCTAGCCGAGTGCTCCGATGCCCTTGTTTACAACTAGATGCCTTTCAAGCACCTCATATCACAGACACATTTTGTGTGTTACTGGATTCAAATGGGACTCCTTTCCCCAGCCATACAGACGGAATCTAATTTGTGTGTCGAAGTAGGGCATACGTACAAGCGCCTTCAAGTATGTAACATATTGTCTACTAGCTTTCATTATGTGTATTCCTATTCAACATGATAAAAGCTCTCTAATCCAATTTGTGTAGGAAGGATATGAAAGACGCACAAGTGCATATTCAATTATTGTCTCATTCCCTTTCTTCTACTTATTTCTCATTTACTTAAACGCATGAAAATCTGCACCATGTCTGGAACAGCGAATGGACCGTCTACAAAAACTGTAACATGATGAAACACTTCAGCAAAAATGCAGGTTCTTCTTCATCTCTTGTACTTACAAGAGTGGGGATGACCTCTGAAAACATAACCCGATACTGTCATCGGATAGAGAAGGAGGCACAGAATATTGTGATATCATACCAGCAGATTGAATCAACTTTCAAATGACCCTGACAGAGTAAATATACACAAGACTATAGAAATCTTTCATAACTGCCTAAAATATCTTTTTTTTAATGAGTCTTTCATAACTGCCTAGAATAACTTTTTTAACGAGTCTAAATACCTAATTATAGCTTAGCAGCCAGTTGTTAATATCGGAAGAGTTACTTTTTCCTTGAACATGAGCCCATACTTAATGTAGTTGTACTACATGACATGTCATAAAGATGATGCATTAAGTCATGAATGTACGTTAGACAGTTCAAAGTCAAAACATCACCTGCGCATGATTGTACATGTTCATGCTTTACACTTGTGTTTATCCATTATCGTAAACTGCCCCAAATTGCATTTCAAAATCAGGGCATGGAAGAAGACATGTTGCCAATTTGACTGGGCGAGTCTTAATTGTGTTAGCATACCATGACGGGGCAGATGGTGGAAAAGTACTTAGCTCTATGGAGGATAGTCTCACATTACAGACTCCAGGTGGAATCGTAAACAATCGGCATTGTTTTTCTAATATTGTTATTTCAGATCATGATTTTCAATCAAAATATTCAAGATGGTTACCTTCTAATGTTCGGTATTGTTGTAGAAAGATACATTTCTGTGCTTGCCAAATAATATTTTTGACGTTTTTTTAACATCTCCTGTAAAAGAGTTTCGTTTATAACAATTTTCTCTCAAGGACACCGAAAAAAAAGAGTAGAAATCTGTACCGAGTTCACCGATTTCTAGACCATCTGCATGGAGTGCTTTCTGCATTCTCAGCAACCCTAACACCAAGAGTAATGCACTCTGTAATCAAATTGAGATTGAGGAAGTAGGAAACAAAGTCTCTACCAATGCATGTGTGGCTAGGAAAGTTTGAGTTTTATTCATTTTCCCCTCAAATTAAACTTATCTCTAGAATTGTTTAAATTTGTATTCTTCTTATCAGGTCTTATGTTTGGTTGCAACTGCTCAATGGAAAAGATCAGAGCAGGACTGATCAAGGTTTGAACTTTTAAATGTGTTAATCCGATGGTTTTTAGAATGTTGTTTTGTTGTAGTTTTCTTAACCAAACTTTCAAAAATGTGTAAAATTTGTGTTCAGGTATGCAGAGGGCAAGGTCGGTCTCTCAGTCTCACATCAGGGTCATTCCATCGGGTTGGGTCATAAATTGTGACATGAAGGTTCAAAATTCAGAGTTGGTGAATAATTTGTTTATTGTTATATCCTGTTTCTAACACCAATCCTACAATAGATTCCATTGGAATTGTGTGTATTCCTTTGCACACTTACATTTAAAATGAAAAAACAGACACAACAAAATACCAACGTTACAAGGACATCTTTTTTTACTTGCTCATTTATTTTCTGACCTGAAACTTTGTTACAGTCTGTACTCCACTTTTTGTTGGTGTGGAAAACATTAAGATGATGGGAGCAATAGTTTAGAATACTCAAAACTTGAACACAGCAACATTATATCAACTTATAAACATGAAACAAATGAGGAACTAGCAATTTTCAGATCATGTTTTTCTTCTAAAGGGTTATCTTTTCTCTTGCATAGAAAATCTTGGCTGCATTCTAAGAAATGTGCCAATTAATTGATGCATGAAACATATTAAATGAGATGATGACACAAATGAAAGGAAAGCTGCAAGATTTATGGTCTATATTCACCTCAACACCTCGAAATACCAATGTTACATGGACATCATGTCCGAGTAACATCCGTATGATATTAGAGTTACTGACCTCTTATACTCATTTAAACATGACAGACTATATCAAATGTCATCTGAAATATCTTTCATCCATTGACCAGTAAATAAAAAAACAAAATATTCATACAATAGGTGTATTGGTTGATATTAATGATTAACTTTATACTTCTTCAAAATAGTGATTAGATTGGAAAGATCTTCGTTTCCAGGAATATTTCGATGATTTGTCATTTTGCCTGCTCTCTTGATCGATCTCTCTGCCGGAGCTGAATCCTCAGGCAGCAATCTAATAAATATGCATGAAAAGAAATAAATAAAAACAAATGAGTAAACAATATTAAATGAGATAAAAATAAAACAAAACTGTAAATTGCTTCTGTGACTTTTCATTTCAAAATGTGTGTTCTGGTTGATAATTATGAGTACTTGCACATTGTAACATTGTAAGAATTAAGGATGGAACAACTACACAGAGGATTGCAAGATGGATAGGGAGGCATCATCCTCACGTTTGGCTAGTTTTGCATGCCCAAATAGAAGTAGGTATTTGGTTTTCATTTATTATTATTTATTATTCTTTTAAGTTCAATATTTGTGTTAAATTATTAATTTCTTAATTTTTTTTGTTTGTTGTTATTTATCATTATTGTTTTATATCTTATTTTTTGGAGGGGAGGGTAGGTGGTGAAAACCCTTTAACCTCCCTTTAACCTTTGTAGGAGGGGGGAGTGGGAGCCACATGGCAAACATCAATAATGATTTTATTTTTAAAAAAAAATATTTAAAAAAAATAATTAAAAAAAAAAAAAAAAAAAAAAAAAAATCATTATGTATCCAATTCTAATTGAATCGGGGGAGGGGTCGCATGCCCTCTCCCCTTTAGCTCTCTCCATTTTTCTCTATCTCAACTCCAACCCCCTTTTTTGCCCAAAAGTTGGATATGTCGGGCCTTAGATTGAACTTCCTAACAATTTTAAATAACTTGTGTTTTTCCTTAGGCTTAGCCATCATTTTTCAATGACAATTAATGGCATCATATAATTAATATTAATTAATTTAACAGTTGTGAGAAAAATTCTGAGGTATAGGAACATCAGTTATATCTTTATTTACGGGATTCTTATAACAAAATTCAATTTCTGTCTAAGAAATTAGCTTTTTAAGGGGAAAAGTCCGGCAACGATTTTGCATGTTTCGTTATAACACATATATCAGTATGTGGGACAACAGTAAAATATTCACTCACACGTGATGGTTTTGAAACCGTTTTAAGCTATAAATAACACAATTTAAAACGGAATTACATTTAAACAAAATGGAATTTCATTGTCTATGATAATAATTCGGGCTATAAAAATAACTTAAAATACATATTACGTACCAATTTGGGCGCTGACGGGCGAAAATGGCTGCCCGACGTTATATGGACATTGTCACGTTTGTGGTTGCAGCTCAGGGGTAGGTCGTCGCACACCATCAAAAAACATGTGTGCGCGTTCGTGAATAACTAGCAGGTCATTTTAACACCAAAAACTGAAGCTAGCGGGCTGGTTTGGTCTCAAACACCGTAATTTCACACCGACGTTACCAAATTATGAAGGACATCGCGGGGGATTGTTGTGGTAAATTAATTATTTTCTTGTATTTACCGACCGATTTAATCGTCATTCTTTTAACATATGTTCATCAGGGGTTGTACCTTCCTAATAAGATGAAAGTTTCTGAGAAAATATCCTGCTAAATTTGTGTAAAATGTTAGATTACCGCCGTTACGAAAAAAGTGCTTAGGACATTGTTGGTAACGTCGGTATTGTGTTTTTTCAATATGGGATAACTTGCCGATTTTTTGCACATTTCACCTGAGCTTCTCAGACATAGTAGGGGTATTAAAGGTGACATGTTTTAAGTAGGAAACATTGCATTATGATGAATTTTTTTCCTGAAATGAGTTCATGAAAATGACTTGTTTTCATGTCACAACTTTCACCCTTAAAATCGCTGAGACATCGGTAGTTAAACTCTCACCAAAAAAAAAATATGATGAACAAGTTTCTGTTTTCATGTTTATTTATTCTGTCATACATTACTCTTAAATAAAATATACTTTTAATTTTCTAAAAATACATTTAAATTTGAGAAAATAGCTTCTAAACATTCAAACACATGAAAATGCTGAAAAGACCCAACCCGATGGAATGACCCATCACTTCCTTTCAATATAGTGGAAATGGAGCAAGAAATAATATTGCGGTCCTAGTGCAAATACACTATCCACCAGGGCAGGCAGTGTGCCACATGAATGCCCAGACTGATTCTTTGAAAAATAACCAAAGCATATCCAGTTATCCACACCAACATTCAGACTATAAATAAATTGAATGATTTGAATATCATGCTGGCCTGGCGTGGCCTGGCCTAGCGTGGCCTGGCTGGACACACAAGGAGCAGGGCTAGCTAGACCTGACCAGACAGCCTTGGCTAATAATAAAGCTCGCTCAGATTTCTGCAGTTCAATGCACAGGAGGGGACTTGAGGGTCTACCCAAAGGTATACATGTACATGGATGGGGCTGGGAAGAAAGCAGGCTTTAGTTCTAATGCAGTGAAAAAAATACACGGGGGCTCAGGGCGAAATAGCCCCCGAAATGCCCAAAAGAGCCCCCGAAAATCAGAAAAGAGCCCCTGTAAATTTGCATAGAGTTCAATGCAAAACAATTTTAGAGTGTTAATTTCATGCAGGCAAGTTTGAAAAGTAGCCCCCGAAAAATAAATATTAATTTTTTCCCTGTTCTAATGGGCATTACATACAGTACATAAAGCGTTCCCCTTCTGTATATTTGTCCCCCTCATGTTTGCCCACCTTGCCGACAAGGACAATAAATAGGACAGACCCCTGGTTTCCTTGTTGCTGGACAATTATTTCTTCTGTTATACCTGTCCATAATCTTCTGTACGGTAATCTTCCCTGAATTGTGAAGTCACAAGACAGGTTTCGATACTGGTACATGACATGACTAGCATTCCTGACTGATATGCACATAGCATCAGCATGTATGGTGTAGCATTCCTTTGCAAGGAAGTCTCACTCTCATTATTGAAATGTTCAGGTAAAACAATTTCCCAAATACATGTATAGGAATCAAGATCAAGCACATTCAAATAAAATTTAAAATCACCAATCCCAAGAAAGTCCATTTTTAGTGCCAATTGAACTAATATGAGAATGCTATAAGACTCTCTCAAGAACTCTCAAAGCTAGGATGGAATCAGAATCATTCCAAAGTAGTATTTTCACCCCCCCCCCCCCAAAGGCCATTTTAGTCTTCAAAGATGTCATGTCCACTGTGTAATTTCCTGGAGATGCAGTAAGCATTAGGTTCAAGTCATTCATTCCAAAATTGGCTTTACACTTCGCTCATTAACACACATTTAATCAATGACCATTCCTATTCAATATCTTCCCCTCTCCCAAATACCTCCTCGATATAATATCCCTTTCTGAGTTGAAACCTTGAGAGAGTGAAAAGACTTTGGGTACCTGGAAGCGGAAAATTTTCAGACGCTTGACCTATCATTAGGTTGACCCTTTCCAGGGTCATATCCTAGGTTAATGACATGATCTCATTCCAGACTAGGCATGATACAATTCTTAAAAATAAATATTTAATTGCTCTAAATTCCCATCAATCCATCCCCATATTTACAATAAACATCATGTTTCCAATTTCAAGGAAAACAACAGAGGATAACTTTTATCTGTGGCATTTTTCTTTCTTTCTTCCTTCCTTCCTTCCTTATCTTTTCCCTTCTCTTCCACTTCAATTTGAAGTATCAAGTAAACCTTCAAAACTGTGTGCCTACCTCTAGCAAGAAATAAACCATCATCAACAATTTACACCTGACTAGCTTTCTCTTCTTGCATGTAATGTTTCAACAGTTATGTGATGACATGTAGAGCCTACATACATGTTTAAGTTGATGTAATTCTGTGATGAAATAAATTTAAAGATCCAGCGATCTTTAAAATGCAAGTCAAATTTTCACTACGACTGACCCAGGGTATGGTATGCCAAGTATGTCCTTTTACCCATTCAGTGTCTACTAGTACCTCGCTCCACCCAATCTAAAGAACTCGCATCACAAAGGATATTTCCCCCTCAATAAAAAGGTTACCTTTTTTTAGTCATTTTCCTCCCTTCCGTTGCCAGCACTATTCACATCTGGACAATGGAGGGGGTCAATTGAACTAAATCTATCTTGATCACATCCTACCTGGAATCACAGATTACAATTTTTTTTTTTTTGTGAATGGCCTCTGAATTTTTAACCAACAGGGGACCCAGCATCTGATGCCACATGGCATGTGTGCGTCCGAGTGTGAAGGTGACTTTCTCTGTCAGTCCGAATGTTCATGCTAGTATTCTGCCGTGCGGGCCATGTGCTTCTATTGTTATGGTGCCACCACCCATATTGCGCACAATCTTATTTACATGTGGCACTGTAAGTAAACAAATGTTTGTCTGGCAAAATACACTTGTCTGTTTTATTTGTTTGTTTTCTAGTGTGTGTTTTTTAAAGGTTATAATGATGTGCATTGTGCTCTATTTTGCTCTCCAGGATTGAGATTGTAAGTTTTTAAGATTTTATTGACTCTATCGACCCTCTCTCGGGGTATGAGAGTACAAACATAAGAATTCACATCCTACTTTTTTCTCTAACTCAACTTTATACAATATAGTGTCTTTGAGCTACTGGTAGTTTGTTTGGATGTCTGCAGGCACGAACTGCTGTGTGGACGCCAGGTAGTTTTTTCTTGAAAATATAGTTGTGGAATGTCTAGAACCTGTATAGTAAAAAGCTACTAGAGCGGGAAGTGTAGTATCAGGCGAACCAAACTACGCACCTCCTACATTCATATTGTGTTTGTTTTGTTTATAATAATTGACAAGTTAAGACACGGTACTTCCTCAAATGCCAATTTCCATACTGATCTTTAGTTCTTATTTTATGTCACATTAAGCTTGAACATAAATTCTCAGGGTTTACAGATTCATTTCTGTGAATAGAATGGGAGCAACTATTGGTTCAAAATTTTCACATGGACATTCCTTTCCATTGTTCAGGTATACAACTGACTTTTTTTTTGCAAGCTTCTCAATGAAAGGAGAGAAAAAACATAGGGAAGCAGCGGTTGATAAAACCTGATATAAATAGAAATATGCTCTATTTACATCAAAAGAATCCTGCATCCTACGCACACCTTGATTTCACACAAGAAAGGAAAAGAACAAAAATTCAGACAGTTGTTTATTTTCCTCTCTTTCCCTTCTTTTTCATTCAATAGACCAAATACTCAGATCCACGCAATTGCGACCAGAATCATAAAATAGTGTTGGTAGGAGCAGAACAACAGAGAGAGACACGGCTGCTATAGAGATCAACAAAAACGCGGCAACTCCCAGAGAAAGCACCGCCTACTTTACAAATCAATATCAAACAAAGGATTCTTTTTTCTGTGTAATTAGTCTACAGGTTTAAACCTTATTTAATTATCCCAAGTGAGCTTGAATGAGATTAAAGAATTAATGGAAGCAAGAATAGCCATAAGAGGTACATTGTTGGGGAAAACATACATTGGTACTACTACATGTAAAGAAGGGTCACATGAAAGTTACTTGTAGCTAGTCTTTACCTCAGCCCCCCTATTCATCACTTCCTCAACATTCAACACAAGAGTCTGTGCTACCAGACTAGCAACGACCAGGCCCATTTCATGAACTGCTTTTCCCCTAATGAATATTCATAACCACTTCACTGGAAGAAGGAAGTGCCTGTAATTGTACTTGTTCACTGAAAGCAGGATGAAAGCACCTCACGAGGTAGTACTTTGTGTTTTCTCATCACACCACCCAGGCAAAAATGACAAAGACAGGAATTTTACTACTGAATCATAAATCATTTTCTTTTGCAACTCTTTTTAGATCATTCTTTTCCTCCCAAACAGAGAAATATGCGTTAACAATCTTCCTATGACCCTTTTTAACTGTGTGACTCAACTAACTTTGAACTTGACAACATTGTTAATATTTCTCCTAAATCTGCAAACTCTTTGTCAATCAACATTTTGAAAAAGAAGTGCATCTTCAGCATTTACCAAAATAAACTTTCCATGTGCAAAATTTTGCAAACACCTTAAAAATAGCCACTCCTTATTCATCACCAAGAGTAAATGGGGCATTGTACTATGAGAATGAAGTCTTTCTACTGCAGATATTGCTGACAACATCAAAATAGAGGACTTGTGCTAGTTTCACATGAACCTCTGGGGTAGTAGGTCATGAACAATCCAGAGATATTTTCAAACATCCAAGGCTCTTGACTACAAAATCGTGAACATACATTGACAGACAAATTTAAAGATAAACTTGAGTACTGGTAAAAAAAAAGATAATTATTTCTCACAGAATCAAACGAAACTTACACTGAATGTTCAAGATTACAAATAAATGACATGTGCCAAACAATTTTGGAAGAAAATGTATACTGGCTGAGTAATGAGCATAGAAAGACAAGGAATCAAGGTAGTACCAACCCCGACACCATGCGTGTTGTCCCATACATAGCTGTCTGTGTATGTGCTTGTTACTTTACCAAGACTCGGGTCAAATTTATTATGATTTTGATGACTCCAGAACCTTGCAGTGCACACCAATACTTACATGCTACATGATCAACTGTTTCTGATCCTTTCCACACCTTTTCTTTCACAATGCAATCGCATTACCAGTACTAAAGTTTATCTTTAATTTCAGCTCGAATAATTATAAGCTCTAGTAGGGGCTATCAGTTTGATTCAGTCATGGGATATAAGATGTGGGGTGTTTTGGGTAATGTTTCAAACAGTATGGTTAGTTTTAGTATTAAATCATTTTTCTGTTGTAAAATATTTTGTCTTTTAGTTTTTTGTTTTATTTTATTATTTTATTATTTTTGCTTTGTGTTTTTTTTTTGTCAATGAAATTCTTTGAATTCATCATCAGTATTGGTATGGGACAAGTAGCTTGGACTTGCCCCTCTAACTATCATGAAAGGGATAAAGTATCTTGGTCTTACCTCCTCCATTGGAATAGCAGAGGTAGGGGAACCTCCAGACGTTGCCCAGACCCACGGCGTAGGACACGCAGGATAGAATGAAGTCCAGATGGTTGGACCAGTTACCACGCTCCAGGTTCTCATCTTCTTTCTTGGAACTCTTGGAGGTCTTCGAAACATTCCCGACATTGGAGGTCTGGAAGGAAGACAAAAAAGATTTTCATTTAATTATAAATATATCAGATAACAATCATCACTTTACAATCATCCATGTGTATCTCGAATTCATTTCCAACATTAGATGCAGTTTATCCTCTTATCATTATTTGTTGTTTTTGTTTTGGCACTCGTCAACGAGGAAGAACTATATTTGTTTTTAAAAGTTCCCATTATAAACAATATCCTGAAATAACTTACATCCTTACAAATATCATCCCTTCCCCTTACTTCCTTATCCTCCTTAAAAAAAGTAATCACTTGCCAACCCGAACGGTTTCATGTGTTTGTGTGAAAGAAGGTACTTTGTCTACATGTATACTTACATCATCCGAGGGGGAGTTCCCATTGGAAAGCACTCCGTTCAGAGGCAGAGTAACCTCACCCTGTGAAGATAAAAATAAAAACAAAGAATGTTTAATGAAAGATGTAAATGATGAGTATTATATCTCATGACAAGTGATGAAGATAACATCATGTTTCTCAGCCTTCCATTTCCTTGTTATGAGATGAAAGAGCGTTTTACATTTCAGTTTCTCACAACCTCCAGTTTTGTAATGCTTATAGATTGCAGTCCAAGGTAAAGGAACTTTCGGGGAAACCTGCAATATTCCCTTCTTGAATTAGAGATAACAGGTCCATAATTGTGAAGTGTAGTTTCCCCATATCAAGTTAACATACTTATGATCAACACAACAAAAAAGAGTTATCTAACTATCTTGCCAAATCACAAATTAAAGAATTCTACAGGTTTTAGTATCTCAACTCTCAAGCATTGAAACAATTCCATATAATTGTTATCATCATGGTGCACAATTAAATGAATGAAGGCTCAGTTTATAAACTTCTAAAAATGTTCCAAAATTGGAAAGCCATCCAAGCAAAATACCAAATGAGGAAATAAGCTATTATTAGTTAAGAGCTTAATTATGAGATCAACTGATCATCACATTGTGACTCAAAATAACATGAATTGTATGTAAAACTGTCATTTACTTTGAAGTACATTAGATTATAGATTCTAATTTTATGCAAGGTTGTACACTTTAGGCCTCCACAAGGCTTCATCTTGAATCTGTAGCAGATCATCTTATGGAGCCTCAAGTCATAGAGAAAGCTATTTGGGACATCAGATGGATGACACAAAGACAAGAGACAAATAGCAAGCAGAGGCGTTGTTTTACAGCATGCTTGTGACTGTTTGTGTAAACATTACATGTACATAATCAAAATCACTCACATCTGGACATACATGTATGACAACAGACACAAACCACAAAAGCTGCGATATTCAGCACATTCCCAAGTTCATTTTGTGTTTAATCAACCCCTCGCTTTAAACTCTCTTTGTATCTGGTCAAGATTTTTGAGTATCTATTGAGATTATAATGATTTTAATGTGTCTAGACACATTTCAATCAGAGAGTAATGGTTTTTCTTTCGTTTTATTGACAACCAGAAGCCCCTCCCCAATCTCTGTTATGGAAAAATACAACATTTCTGTTTACATAATATGGATCAAATGAGCTGGAGACAGTTTCGTCTGGGCATACTGCAAACCGCCCACTGGATTTCATAAAGTTTCAGCCACAATTCAGTACCCAGCTCACCCACATATTTCCCGTTACATAACCTGCCTTTAGAATAATAAATAAACAGATTCTTAAAATTGCATAAAACCAAACCGCAAGGCATATAAAAGATCATATATAATGATGTGAATTAATTTCAGATTAACCTTTCCATCAACCTTTTCCGATACAAAAGGTTATTCAGCAATTTCCCTTCACACAATTTGAAGGATCAATCCTTTTGTAATCCCTTTTTTCAAAAGCTCACGAGTTCTGGCTACCATAAAACTAGAAACTTTCTGGATTTGTTTATAGACTATCGTTTTCGTAGCAAAAAAACTTCTGACTCTAGGCCACTTGCAAATTTTGAAAGTTTCATGCACTGAACATTAACATTATATGCGCATGAAAGTCAATATTGAAAAGGAAAAAGTTATTATATGCTCAGATATATCAATCAATCAATTCATACCTCTACTTCTACATCTTGTACCTCCTGTACCTCTACAGGCTCTAGCTCTATCTCATCCTCCTGTTTCAAGTGTGTCCACATAGTCACAAAATATTAATCCAAATTACAAATTGCCACTGGAAATCAAAGTGATCAGTTCCGTTTCTGCCCCTAAAATAAGGGAGTGTGAAAGTGCCCCTGTCAGAACGAAGTATTACAAAATGGTATCCTCTGAAACTTGATCAAGTCGGGCGTTAAAAAGTGCAGCAGTTCTTGCAAGTGCTTCCACTTCTACTTGAAGATCATTCATAGACTGCCGAGCCAATCTTAACTTTTAAAAAGTCATCTACCCTGGGTAGAGTTCAAGTTATCCAATCAGGTTCTTCGGTTTAATTTGTACATCCTATGTGAATAGCTCAGGGCCTCGGAGAAGCATGTGCTACTTCTGCATCGGATCAGGCCGGGAAGAATTTCCTGTTCTCAGGATGATATATTCTTAACAGGTTGCGGCTCAAAATTCTAACCTCGTGAATTGCCTGAATGTGACCCTATGATGAAAGGCAGAAATATTGCTTTTGACAGGTTCACCTCAAATGAATCTAGTTTGCTCTTCCCGTGTCCTAAACCTGACAAGAAAGAGTACATTCCTTCTATTTTTGTTGTCACCTGTTAGTATGTACAGGTCTCACATGTTTTATTCCTAGCAAGAAGTTTAACCCGAAATTGATGCCAACGACTGTCACTTCACATGCAACATTAATACATTTATTAATTGGATCAGATTCCTGTTTTGGGAGGTATACATTTTAAAATTAGAAGCCAATTGATAGGCCATCTTTCCATCGCCTCAAAAAGTCATGCTCATTTTGTAGACAAAGGGAAGTCTAACTTTTATAACTGCACAACAAAAGTATTTCATTCTTGAAAAAGTCTTGGTGCAATTATTCCTTTCTTCCCTTAAAAGTCAAGTTCGTTGTGACCCCCAAAAATGTCAATATACTTTAGGATTCAAGGAATTACCCATTCATGGGCTGATCTACCATTGGTCATCTAACTTTACTTTGGTCTGCAAATTTACCCAACAATCCACTATACTTTAATATGAAAGACGGTCTTTCAAGTAAGTTTCGTTATCTTTTGCCTGGCCTCTATCAAGTACCTGTGACCAAGTGCAAATACGATAGAATCAACCAGAAAAAGGGTGGGGATTTTGCGAGGAAAAAGTGGGTAAACATTACAACCTCTTACTACTCTACTCGTAGTAATTTTTTTTTAGCCCAGTCACGATTGTCAACACAGCATCCAGCCCTACAATTGGAAGCTTCCTTCATTCACTGAAAAAAGATCGACCTGTACATTATACATGCCATCTCCGTCATCTATTATGTCGCTGTAAATCCCAGTGGATTAAACCTCTCTCTAGCGGGTGCCCTCCTCCTGAACCCGCCCTGGAAAAATACTAGACTCCACATCCTCTTGTCACAAGATTCTGCATCTTCCTAGCGTCTGCCCCCCTCCCCCCCCCCCCCCATCAACTTCAATCTACATCCTCCCTCCCTCCCTTCCCTCATTACTCCATCCCATTTTCTCCTGCACCAATAATTCCTAACCCCGTATCTTTTGCATTTTCCAGTCTTTATTTATCATTCTCTTCCCTTCATGTTACTTCCCCTGCATCCCTGATTCGTCTCCTTCCCCCTTCTCTCCTTCTCTCTAATTTGATCACCATCAATCCATTTGATAATACACCAGCTATCTGCCTCCTCCCCCTTAGGAGACGAGACGAGACTCAGGCTGACTCATATGCAAATCAAGAGAGGAAATTTGCATCGAGCATGGCCCGACCGCCTGTCCCTTACTGTGTACATATGAATAATTGAACATCCCTCTTACTTCTGCTTGAAATATGACTTTTAAAAAGGAAAGCATACACGGCTGTGTCCATTTTTTTTATCCGTTGAGGAATTGTAGAACTAGAAGAGTAAATTTGTCATCATGTCATGGACTTTTGTTTATCATAAACAATCAACATGTTTCACATAACAGATGTAAGCTCCTTACTACTTGGTCAACTGAAAACATGATTATCCGAGATCTGTATGTATACATTGCAGAAGTAAACAACTCTGCATTTTGAGCGATCCTTCCCTAGTTCCCTGTATTTCTGTCACCTCCTTTTTAGACAACATATTTGGGAATTTGAGGATTTATTCCTAGTTCCTACCACACCCTTTTCATTCCATTCACACCACATAAACGTCCATATTTGGCACACTACAGCATATGCTTACTACTCAAAACACAGACACACACACACAACAAACCCTAGTGCTATGGGGGTTTGTGTATGTATGGAAAAATGCGCCAAACTACGTACAAGCATAGTAGTCTGCTATTTTAGTCTCTTTACGCTGAAGGGGAGGACAAAATCTCTCCTGTTTGACAACAAAGATTCTTCGGTGGTTTGCTTTCCTTTTCAGACCATGCATTTCAATGTAAATTGGAAATAACCACAGGTTTTTGTTACAATAGCACTGGAATTCCTTAAATTTTGGTTTCACTTTTGCATTCAAAGAAAGTATTTTAAAAGGGGACATGCCTACATTTACAGTGTGAAGAACTGTGGATGTTGCATTACTTGAACCAAATAAAAAGGCGCCTATACGGCATAACGAATTTGGCTCACTGCCAAACCGCTAGCATCTCAACTCTACTCTAAAGCAACAAACCATAGCTTCTTTTGTGCTCCGTAAATTGAGGTATGGGGAGATGAGAGTTGCTCAAGCAACAATAAAAACAGAACTAGCATGTGACTAGATGCTGTGAAGTGAAGTGAATCTCAACCCCCCCCCCCCCCTATTGTTTACAAACATGGGAGGGGGTCTGTACAGTGTGCCTAGAAGACTGTTTTCCATGAATTTCATGCAGAATTTAAAAAATCTCTTGATATGAGCATCAAAAGATTTTCATTCTGAATGAAATAGATTAATAACTGGCATGTCATACAGGATACGTTCCACAATGAAATACCTCACATGTAGAAAGAAAATAAAAGGTTCTAGACGGGAAAATGTAGTATTCAATAAATGATGAACATCAATTACAGGCAAATAAAATGAAATCAATTAATCAACCCTACCTTCTCTGATCCGAGATTAAGTTTTAGCATCTCTCTATCGTATCTGCGATATCAACTTTTCAAATCTCCAAAACAAAATAATCAAGTCTTGTTTCACAAATGTTAACGTTTCACCAAGCAACAAAATTAAAAGCAGGAAAGAACGATCGCTTGTGTAGTTGGAGCTTCACGTCTCGATTTCTGATCGGCAATGCCGGCTTTTATGAAAAGGGCGAACTGCAAGGACTGCTCAACGGCAATGGTTTGTCCTCCATGCACTAAAATATCAAATGTAGAGGAGGGAGTGAAGCCGTAAGCGGAAAAGGGTTCTATCTCCAACTAAAAGACTTGTGACTCGGTTTCATATTTCGGCATCAATGTTTATCCGCTGATAGAAGATTGAGGTTCAAGCTCAATGGGAGGTGTGACAGTATCCTGCAAGCTGATTGGCTGCCGAAATAAAAACAAGTGTCTGGTTATGACGCTCGCCTGAACATGAACAAAAGAGAGAAGCAAAAGGGCACCATGCCAAGTCTACTATAATGTTTATCTTCATGTACTGTACAATAAAGCAGCTTTGCTATTAAAGCAATCAATAGTGCAGGAATACAAAACAAAACAAACCCAGTTGCCCGCCATATGCAGTCCATCGATACACACGCATTCCCTTACAATCAATAATCTTCCAAAGACATTACGTACAGATGCATGTACACAGGCATCCCCATCCCCCAACGCACTCTATTTCAACCTGCGTCAAAGACATTTGTTTACATCCTCAGAGTGACGACTGCGCACTGCTAATGAAAAATGCATGCTTCTCGCCGGGATGTGGCAATGATGAGCGCTGAGATGGCCTTGGGTGGTAAAAAAAAACGATAACAGACGTCTGGTTGTAGTATGTTACTTGCACATTGAAGCGCCATTATTGTTGAATTGGTATTTGAAAAACACCTTTGTTAAAATGTAACAAACTCTTTTTTTTTTAGAGTAAAAACCCTTGATATTAGAATATTCATGAAACTAAATTTCATCAAATCTACTTCCATGCTATAAAAACATACATTTCCCATCTATATTCTAGGATGGTGCATTATAAAAACCTTCCCTGAATCCTTTTTTTTAATCTTTATTGAAGAAAGTGAGAAATGGGACGGGATGTAAACAAACTGATTTATTTTTCAGACCTATGCTAATTTTGGTAAGCCAAGGGTGTATAAGCCAGCAATTAATTACATTCTTAGTTGCCGCATTGCCTACACTCTTGGCAGGTGCAAGGGAAATGACACCATCGGTCTGTCAAAGATCCGTCGGTAAATCCAGCAAAATTAGCTTGCGGTTTCCATACAAGCAAGAGGGGGAGGGAGGGGGGTACCTGGAGAACGTCTAGTTAGTCATAGGAAGGAAGAAAACCAAGGCTGGTTAACTTCAATGGCCAATGGATTTAGAATGACTGCTAGACAGCAAATAATTATTTTAAAGATCCCTTTCCTGATAAAAAAATTTGTAGGGAAAAGGGGATCGATCTGAATTGTTTTGTGTTATTTTGGATATCAAACAGGACTATTGTGAAACAGAAAGGAGAAGAAAAAGAGGGAGCCCCAGACCTTGATTTTATTTTTTAGAGGCTTTTTTACAATTTCTGTTGTCAAACATAAAATCCAAAGGCAAGTACCGGTACCTACTTCTAAAATAGTTCCTTTTCCCCTTAAAGGAGACACTTGTGAGCAAGAGCCTTTTAGTATAGAGAAACGATCTCCCCAAATATGATGTCTAGAAAGATTTATTCTCATATACTGTCTAATCTGTCACCCTGATAGTGGAGACTGGTAGATCAAGACTAATCTCCATTCCTCTTCTCTCTAGTACTACCCTGTACTAAACCAGGAAATGCTGCCTCGTGGTTTCCAAGAAATATGTTATCAAAACTGCACACAATCTGTTCCCCTTCATTTAATACCAGCACATCCTTGTGCAGTGCTTGTAGGAAGTCAAAATTGGTTGCATTACAAAATGCTGATATATATTGATATTATACCCACACAAGATAAATCTATTCCTTCCTCCTACTCAATAATGCCAATAAAACATGTTTGATGTAAGACATGTATACAAAAATAGAACTTGCCGATATTCACATCCCTTATTTCACGATACAATATAAAGGAACTACTAATCCCCCTCCAAAAGAGAAAGTTGGAGGGAACTGGGGGAGGGGGGGGGGGGGTGGCTGAAGTATCAATTGAGGCATCTTTTTTAGAGGGTGAACGTCCCATACTTTGTTTGAAGATAGCACAAGTTGCATAAGAGACACAAGGAATAAGAACCCCAGGATTACCAAACAAAGGAGGCTTGTTAGGCAGAACTAAGAAAGGAATGCATCTCAGAGCTTCAAAACAGGGCTCCACACAAAGCCTATACATTTGGACTCCTTTTTCATCTGCGTCACAAAATCAATATATGCTGAACTTTCTTTCTTTCGCCTTTTGTTGCGTTGGGTGTCCATGCGGGGTTAATCTATGCTTAAATTGGGAGGTAATTATTCTGCAAAACTGATAAAGATTCGCCCTCTCAGCAAGATTGGTTCCAAAATTTGTGCCAACGTGTGCCATGTTAAATATCCCACAATGTTAGAATGCAATAGAATTAGAATGGCATCCCAATATACATGGAGAGCACTGTATCCTCTACAAGTTTGCACCACTTTACATTTTCATCAGAATCAACACATCCTTCATGCCTTTTGACAAGGAATTACTACATTTCATCGTTTTCCACCTTCCAAATATCCTGGCAAAACGGATAAAGAATGCTTAATTTGTTACTGATTCCTCAAACAGCGCAGTGCATAATTCTAAGAGGGCTAAACATTTTCACAACATATGTACCATGTTGTTACGATTTATAGAAAAATATGACAAAACAGGTAAGTCAAGTTATTCTCAACAGAGAGGGAGGCATAACTGGACGTCAGCATGCTCTTGATGTTGAGTATTCCATTTATTAAAAATCCATGAGATGGCCCTACCTAACTGTAAGCACAGGATCAGAATGAGAACGGGGAAAGAAGATTAACACACACAAAGAGACAGACTTAATCTCATCAAAGTTGAACTACTGATGTTTGGGTGTCATTAATCAGTCTACCAACACCTCTAGATCTCATTATCTCTCATTATCTCTGGGCAGGCAAACAGTTATATACTAATTAGCTCTTTGGAGATCACAAGCTAGCAAACAGATCAGAGAAAGATAGCACACATGAGCCAGACAGACCATGAATGATATTAGATTATTTGTTTATACTATAGAAGAACAGATTGCATTGAAATTAATTTTTTCTACTAAATTGAGTACTTTTCCCTGTCTCAGCTCACTATTGCTGCTTAAATTGTAGTGAGCTTCCCATGAGCTGGAATTCCTGGATGTTTGAATAATATGATCAACTAATTACTATATTCTAGGCTTCAACAAGAGTTTTTATTGGATGCAATGTTTTACATGTTAGTTCCTTTGTATGATCATGGAAAGAGTCGAAAGGTTTTCAATAAACCAACTAAATTTTCCTTTTACCAGGAGAGAACAGGAAGCAAACCTAAGATTTAATTAGAAGAAAAAAAAGGGGCAGCGCTGAAATAGTATTGGAGCAGAAGTTACCACAAGCATGCAGTGCACGCAATCACAATCATTTTCTAAACATTGCAGACAAGCCTAGCTAGGCCCAGCCCATTTACAAGGAGCCTGGCATGCAGTATACTTCATATGTCTGGCTCATTAACATGTTCAGTACTTGGCCAATATGAATGGGATGGGCTCTCACTTCCATTTATGGTCAATCTGTACCGCACGCACTACTATCCAACTAGTCTTCACAATACAGCCTCCACATCGGTTAGCTTTTTCTTTCATATACTTGCATCAAATGATCCCTTCCTTTGAAAGATTTACAATTTCTCCCTTCGTTCTTTAGCTTTGTACATGTAGGTGCATAAGATTGAGAGAATGTTTTTTTAAAGAATCATGTTGTTTTCTTTGGTGATGTTATTTGTTATTGTATCATTGTAAGCTTGAATACCTACTCCAGGAGAGATCAACCAATTCTACCATGCAGAGGAAGATGAAGTGGATGAATTCATACAATAATTGGGAGTAAAACTAAAACAATTCTGTTCTAAAAGTCTGAGTAGTCTAGACCTATACAAATGGAGCAGAAATAAGGAGACATTTTCACTTTTGCAAACGTAGTAAAAAACAGTATAAAGTGATAAGGCAACCGGTCACAGGCTAACTCAGTTTTCATTCATCCCCTCTCCCATAAATCTTGGCAGGGCTAGGGATGGATTTGAAAGGGAGAAGGAAATTTGATCCTTCTGACCGAACTGTGGCACAGGAGTGCCTTCTACATGACCTCCTTGGGAAAACATATTTTAGAAAAAAAGTCTACATGCCAATTTCCAAGACAAAATGATGAATATCAAGTCAGGACCAACATACCAATCTGATTATTTCTGGTTTGATCAATCAAACAAAAGATCTGGACTAGACAAGGTACATGTAGACCTCTAAATTCTACATAAAATTATAATCTAGATAATTATTAGTCAAGAGACAAGACTCTTAATATCCGACCTTATGATTATGAAGTTATGTAAATCATCTTCATAATGATCACATGAAACAAATCTAAAATCACTTTGGACATTTCATTATGATTGCAATCTCGTTCTTCATAAGAAATTTGGCAACTCATGAAATTGCCAAACATTAGTACATTCAAATGATTGAAATGATTTAGATGAATGATATAGATCTACAATGATCTCATGATACATCATACACAGTCAACAGTCAGAAGTCAGAAAATGACTAGCCTAGGGCCAGGCCTATGAAAGAGCAAGAGCAAATTCCCTTGCAATAAAGTTGCATTGGCATTGCCACAAACTTGGTTCAACTTAAACTTCAAATCAAACCTCAAATTCAATGTAAAGTCTAAAGATCAGACATTATATCCATTAACAACAATCAACAAAAGACCATTGAAATAGAGAAGAACAACATTTTAACTGTGCTCCGTGAAAATTCAAAGAGAAGAGCACATGCTAACAAATGTTAGGCCAGGCAAAGTGCGGGTGATTTTCCCGCGCGATGCATGCGTGCTATGCTGCGATACTTGGCGGCCACGCTTCATAGAACTCCCTCTCGCCTCATGGCAAACCGGCTAACAATGCAAAGAGCACGATTTCTAGGTTGCATAAAAGAATCCCGCATGGTCTGCGTTTTTGCGCCATATGCTGTATGATGCAGCAATATAAGTAACTGAAGTAGAAGTTACTAAGAGGCAGTTTACCTACTGAAAATACGTCTTCAGATAATGTCAAATCAGTAAATACAATGTGGGCAAATAATTCTGAAAGGATTTCCATCACAACAACAACAAAAAACATTAACACCGGCAGCATGCTCAGCTCAGCTCAGCTCAGCTTGTGCAGACGTGGCATGGTCGTCTGTCATCTTTTAACTTAAAAAATTGGTATTTTTAAATCGTGAAAAGATATATAATATTAATAATATTACTTACAGCTTCCATCCCTTTTGATGTCTGTAACGAAGTCATGATTTCTCTTGAACCGATGACTCCTGAATGTTCTTCCAATATAGAATTGTGTAATAATTTTTCCACCTTCACTCAAAGGCGTCGCTAAGAAAGATGAGCTCTGTATTTTCTTTTTGCATGGAAAACACCGGTACAACGAGAGCGCATGTGCACAATAGTGTAGTAGTATAGTTTATGAATATGTATGACTTTCATTCATGGCAGTTCTATGAGAGGATGGGGTGTTCATAATATATTGCTCTGCTTCTTTATAATAAAATAATGACTTTATTGCAAATAAGTAGAAATCTTAAGTTATCAAATTATTGTTAAGATAATTTTTTTAATAAAAACGCTCTGAAAAATTAAGTCTTGAATTTTGTTTAAACTATAATTCGATTCCAAAACCCCTATTTACGAATGGACAGGTCATATTAAGAAAGTCTCGCAAAGGTGAAACAGCGGTCATATCAGCCTATCTCAGAAAGATAATTACTGTATGCATGTATTCTCATTTCCAAAGGGAAGATTTCCTTCTACTTTGAATTTAAAAATACTGCCACACCATTGAATTTATGAAGACAAGAAAAATCACACATGTTTTTGTACGAACAGAACTAGATATAGAATACTTGTATAAAACCCTATCAAATATTCAGTTTGCCACCCCTCAGTCAAAAATGGTTTGAACCAAAACATAAACATACGCCAGGCATGTACGTGTTATGGCGAGAACAAGCGGGAAACGTGCTTTCGGTTTGTATACAAACACGACGATCTGAACTATCTGCCTTCACTTCCGTTCTATGTGTTTCTTCTGATAAATTTCGTTGGTCGAATCGCGACTTGTCCCAATCGGAAACGAGAGATCAAAGAGATTTAAATTCATAACCGTAACAATTAACATTAATTATTAACTCCTATTATTAACTACACATCTAGGCATACAGCAGAGAATAATGTAAACAAGCGGTGAGCGGCTAGCTCAATGCGTATAATACTACTATTATTTTGAGGAGGGGCATTTAAGTACAACATTTAAAAAAACTGTTGATAACAATTTTTTTTGTGAATCCATACAAAATGTAAATGATTCCAATCGTTAGGAAAGTATTTTTAAATAAATACCATATCAAGAAGGAACACAATTTAGACTATCAGAGAAACTTGAGGGAGGCTACGCCATAACAAAATATGCCATTAAGACTAAAATAACAACAACAGTGTCAGAATGTCAGATCCATATTAGAAAATAAACTAGTTAGCTAATCCTCGTATAAATTTGAAAGGTAGACAGTATCAATATTGTTACCTGGTGCCGGGGGCACATTACCAAAAACCGTGAATAATAAGTTATCGAGTTGGCTCAAGGGGGAGGGGGGGGGGGGGGTACATCACAAGCTTACAAGTATACAAGTAGGCCTATGCAGTATAACTTTATTCTGCTAAGGAGTGGAGGACACCGCCTGTGCAAGGTAACCAAATAGAGGGAGGAACATGTTTTTAAAAAATGTATTATAATAATCATAATAATAAATAATGATGATCATAATAATGATAATAATAATAATAATAATAATATGTCTTGTTTACCCAGTATTCATATTGTTCTCCCTGAGGGCCCTTCAATCATATTATGATGATGATTAAATAATAATGATAATGATTATAACAACAATAATAATGACAATAATAATAATAATATTAAATGAAAATAAATAGATAGGCCTAGTTTTATTCAAAAAATTGAATAAATTAATTTATTAATAAAAAATAACTCTCTGCAACATTATCTGCCTTTAGTCTCGTTACCTTATATTGTAATTTTTTATATGATTAGGAACAAGTGCCTCACGCCCCCTTAAAAAGGGAGGGGGAGGTCATTAAAGATTGAATGTCTCTTCAACTCCAATATTACCGATATTTTTAGGCCTATACTAATCAACATTGGATAGCATTATGGAGAAAAAAATGAATGTCCACCGGGGCTTAAACCAATATTCTTTCCTTAAATGCGGCTTTTACAAATTGAAAAATTAGTTAGACTGTAGGTGAAGTTTGATGCTTTGTTTTGTTATGTATTTTGATGTAAATCAACAAATCCATTGTATTGTTTTGTTGCTGTTCGTCAAGTTCATTCCCGTTTGTGTCAAATTCATGTAGACATAATCATTATAACCACTCAAAAGCTTAGAAAATAATGAAAATTATATTGCGCTGGTGTTTTTATTGCACCGTCAATATTTAAAACATTTTAATATAATAGATAATGCTTCATGCGTTCCCCCCCCCCCCCACCTCAATTTAGCTTCTGAAAGAGTGCTCATGGAAATAGCCCCATTGATCATGGCCTTTGCATGCATGCACCATGATTTTCCATAATGGATCCTACAAAACTAATAATGGCATTCTCTAACTGTTTATACTCAGCAGCATGCACAAAACAATCGATAGGAAGTGAAACATTATTGATCGTACCGACAATTTGTTGTTTTCGCGCTTTATTTTCTTATACGACTCCCAATCAGATCAATGAACAACAGAGAAATTCGCGCAATAGAGAGTTTGTTTTGGACGAACTAATTTAAATATACAAAAAATTGAGTACGCTATTTTATGATTAAGTGACAATGTACATTGTATAGATCTATTAATCTCTTACTTTCATTTTCATTTTCACATTAGAATTTATCTACAAGTTCATTACTTTATAAGCATGAATACTCATTTTTATTTTTATTTTCAAAAGGACCTGCCCCCTATTTACTTATTGCTTTTAACTGAAACAGAATAAGATGAACATTTACTTTTTTTAAGGAAATCAGAAAACAATATATGGATTGTTATTATTAAGATCTATGCTTTTTAATGAAGATAAGTTCTTAAGTCTGTCATATTAAGTTCCAAAATTACTAATTTACATTTTAGGGTATTCTGTTTGTCAAAATGGTTGTATTTCAGAAACGTCAAAAACATCTCATAGGTGTCTGATGTTTTTTGTTCGTCTTTCTTCTTTTATTTCGGCTCAACAGTTCTTGAGAAAGAATGCCCTATATAATTGTCTTTATAACACCTCCTTAATTTATAATTCTTGTCTCCACGATCTTGTGCGGTTTTCTGAATTGTTTCATTCATCATTGTTAATTTCAATAACATTTTCAGCGTTTCTTTATGATAAAATGAATGTGTATTTTTCCATTTTGTCTTTTTGTTGTTGTTTTGTTTAGTTTAGTTTAGTTTTGTGTTGTTGTTAAAGAAACATTTTATCATTAACTTTTATAAAAACGTTTTGAATAAAATGTTGAACTTTGTTTTACATTTTGCAGGATTCGATCAGTTTGAGCATGCTCTGTTGTCAATTTAAGATAGGAATCGTTTTACAAAATTTTGTTAGTGGGGGGGGGGGAGCTTCTATTCAGCTGCTTGGGACAACAGTCACATGGGCAGTCGCCCTATAATATCGCAATTGAATGCTATTACGCCGGTTTGCCGCCCCCTCCCACCTTCGCCCCGTATATGCATCCCCCAAATGGGTGGATCGACGCCCCTGCCACATAGGAATTAACATTAAGTATAGTGATTTAGCAATTTATGCACGGGCCCTTTCAACCTCTCAAGTCATTCATAATCTCATTTATGACACTTTTATTAGCCTGAACTATGCGAAATATGTGACTCACCACCTTCAAGAAAGTACATCCTTCCTTTATCGGGCCTCGCATGAATGCATATCGCTAGGACATCGTGAATATAACGGTTCCCCGTTACCGCGTTAAGGCGATCGCCATTACATAACCATTACAGACAATACGCGCAATCCCTGTTTCACGGGTGTCTGACCAATGTTCCCATGCGGGCAAAGATTGGTCAAACTTTTATTTTCTATTGATTACTTTGACCATGTACTGTCTGGGATTGGAAGGAGAAATAATAAGGCGCCATTATGCGATGAGATACATAACAGTTTAGCCAAGGAGATAAACTCACATCTCCCTGAGTTAGCCTATAATAAATATCGAGGCACGAGTTTTCTTCCTGACTTGCAGGTGATTATAATAGGCTTGGTCATCATGCTCGGTGATTTATCCACTATTATTGTGTTCAGTGATGCGAATGACAAGATACTTTTTACTGAATTCCTTCATCTATTTTTAAAAAGAATTATCTACTTAAAGGTATTACAAAGTTTTGGTAAATTTTGAAAATTGGCTGGATAGTGATTCTTGTCCATTTTGATATATTTGGATGCCCCTGGATGCATTATAAGCACTAAAAATTTTAGCCCCTAAAACTCTTCTGCTTTCGAGAAAAATTGAATATAAAAATTTACCGGTGCTCCCGGTAAATTTTGATAAATCTGAAATAGCGCCTACGGCCAGACGATGGTAGCTGCAATCATAAGAATCTCAGAATATGCAGATTTTATATATATATTCCAAACGGTAATAGTTAATCGGTCGATTTTAGTCAAATAACAATGTTTTATAGCTAAATTAATATCTTGGCCTTTAGAGGGAGATATACAACATAAAGAGTTTATTATTTACAATTTCATCACTTTAGACTCGATTTCAACCGCGACAACGATCACTGAATATTGTAGGATTGCATATGCTTCCAATATGTTCATTTGAACCAAATCCATTACCCCATACCAAAACTTTGTATTACCTTTAAGGAGACAACCCTCGCTTTTTTCTGAATTTGGGGGCCCCCTCGGCTCTTTAAAGTTTTCCAATTTACTTTTTGCTTCGGCGTTTGCTTCTCGTAGATTATGTTGAGATATTTGTATATGCCTCTGATCAAATGTGAACAATACCATCATTATAACTGTTATATTTATATGTTGTTGTTGTTTTGGTTGTTATCATTAATATTATTATTATTATTACTACTAATATTATTAGTGGTAGTAGTAGTTGTAGTAGTATTGTTGTTGTTATTATTATTATTGTTATCATTATTATCAATATCATCTTTTATTAATAATTATAATAATAGTGGCTACTTGTATAATAACGCACAGGTCCACATTCCGGTGCTCATGGCGCTTAGAGAAGAAAAAAAATGTAACAAACATAAGAAAGAAAAAAAAATAAACGAAATTCGAAATTCTCCTAGATAAAGTAAATTAGAATATTGCAATAATTACAACGAAAAAAACAAATAAGTTTTCACTTGTGATTTGAATAACATGTATTATTATTATCATCATCATCATTTTCATCATCAGTAGAAGTACATTTAGATTTCAGAAGTATGAACCTTCATGTTGTTGTTGTTGTTATTGTTGATGTTGTTGTTGTTGCTGTCGTTGTTATTATCTTAGTTGTCGGATAAAATGTGGGCGTTATGCCCCCAACCCTGAAAAATTCCAGGATCCACCCATGGACAATGCATTCAAACCTGCATGGGGTTGACAAAAAAGTCGTCATGTTTCTCGCCCTGATACCCATTAGACCTAATACCCATGTACCTCTCCCTCTCTTCTCTCTCTCTCTCTCTCTCTCTCTCTCTCTCTCTCTCTCTTTCTTTCTCTCTGAGACATCGACGATGCATGTGACATCTTGTTACAGTATGCGAAGGATACACGGAATGACGTCACAGGCATATACGTCACAACTCTTTCTCTCGAGTATCTAGCGCTGCATGTCTCGAGTGCATGTCCTCTTTATCATTCTGGAAATAATGCACCATGCACATATCATGAATAATTATCTCCATCGCATGTATATACAGTGCTCAAAGGCCTGCCCTATTTAAATTCATTTATGTTATATTATTAGAAACCCTAATTACATTTTTTTCAAAAAGGGAAAATATTAATGGTGATGCATTCATTGTCGCCGTTGTCTTACCAATTTAGAGTTTGATCTGAAACATTTTCATTTTGTATCTAAAATTCAAAACAGTGCATTATTCCTGCATCAGTGGATGTTTTAATTGCCTTTCTTGCTTACATGATTTATAATACTTTATCTGAATTATAAAAACAACAATGTTTTATTCAGGACCCACAATACCTTTTCTTCTTTTTCTTAATTCTTCTTCTTCCCCTCCTGCTTCTTGTTCTTCTAGCCTATATTTACTTTATTTAAAATGTGATAATCTTAACCAGGGAAAAGATTATAATGTCTTGCAGATTACATGGGCGTAGATGATGTAAGGAAATTGATGTGAAATACCTGAGTTAAGATGATTGTGGAGCTTTAAGTTTTTCTTCTTATTATATTATGACAATCATGATCATGACGTTTTTGTTGTTTTTTGTTTTGGTTTAGGTTTTCATGTTTTGTTGTTGATGTTGTTGTTGTTATTGGTGGTGTTGGTGGTGTTGGTGGTGGTGGTGGTGGTAAGTGTCTATTTATATAATTTTCATTTCAACGGGGCATGGGCTCATTTTAAGTCCATTTCCGGACCTGCTTTCCAGATGAAACATGAATAATATATATGCCTATATGACATCAATATAAGTTTTCTTCCAGTAACCAGGCTGTTATCATGACCATTTGGGCAGCATAAGTATAGAGCCTATATATCCTATAAGAGTTATTACACCATGTGGTAGGTCCGTGGTCTAACACCATGAGCTTGAGAGTTAATGAAGGCTTTGCGGATTGAAGACCGCACGCTAAGCATATCCATTGCCATTATATACCACCTTATTTCATCTTCTCATCTTCTCAAGTCAAGGAGCTACCTCCTTGATCCTCTCTATCTCCTACTGTGCAAATCATTGGTGTCATCGTCATCACCTTCTTCCACCGTCATCCCGTGAATACCCCCACCCCACCCCTCCCCTCCCTTATCCATACACCATGTACTATACCCCCCCCCCCCCATTCATCCTGTTTGTGTTGTTACGTATGATATAACAAAGAGTGTTTCCACTTTCCAGTACCTTCTTTATGGGTTGCAACCATTTTGACGACCAGTGACATAACAGGGAGTTCCCTGATAACTTGATAGTCCTCGCTGGGATCAAAGTGTGTCCTAATTTTCATGATACATGTACTTGGTGTGTCACATACTGGTACCTTATGGACTTGCCCTGGTGTACAATTTCGTTTCTTTTTATTTCATACACAATTCAACCTAGTTTTAGTGGAACCTATAGCATGAATAAACATAAGAAGTTTGTTGCCTGTAGTATATGCAGTTTTATATATTTGTTATACATTTTTTTAGTGTTAATCCTATTTCTGTTTAATTTTTATTTTACTTACATAGAAACTGTATCACAAGTCGTTGACCAAGGTGTGTTCTCCTTTGTCAAACCAGGGTATAGTCGATGGCCTTTATCTGACCTAAAGTTGACCTTTGATTACGTAATAGAATGAATGAATAAACGATTGAATGATTCCAGGCACACCTTCATTGTTGCAAACACCTGCCAATTATATGGCTATTCAATTTGTTATGCTTTCTTGCTACCTACACTAAAATTGTTCTTTATGATCAGACTAGACTAGCATAGTAATATATATTACAAGATGTATTATTTTATTCAGTCACTGACCTGTTGAACAGGGACTAGACTGGGAAGCTAAGAAATATTCCTTACTTTGGATGTAATATTTGCTATGTCGGTACAAATTAATGTAAGTATTGATGAAAAAGACAATTTGTATGAGAATGGATTTTATATACGTGCAAAGTATAACAAAACTTCAGAACAAAAGCCTATTTTACATTTGTACCAAAGTAAATTCGTGTTTTTTTTTATCAGGGTGTATATTTAAGTTCCATGTGAACTTTATTTTCCGTATGCATACCTAAAATTCAGAACGTGCGCAGATTTAAAGTGATGGACTGCATAAGAGTTACTAATTCATTTGCTTCTGTAATCTGTATTTGTGTTTATCGAAAGGCGATGTGTCCAGAACTATTGAATAAGAAAGAATGAAATGTTGGCACTTGCAAAGAATCACTGCGTCTCTTTATAGGTCATAGTTTCAAACCGTGATGAACTTGAAAATTCAAAGCTGTGCCTTCTGCTCTATAATAATATAGTCAATGAATATTTCTAGGTAAAAGGTTTAAACTAGCTGTGCTTGGTGGAATAATAGACAAGGATGATTAACAGAGCTTGATTTTCTTTGTGTACATATCCTGTAAACATTTAACAATAATATGACAACAATTATAGATGCACGGTTGAATTGTGAAAACGATCAAAGCGCTTGGCGCTCCACAGCACATAGATTCGCGCTCTGAAATAAAATAGTTTTAGTCCTTGTTTTATGAGGTGAATTAATATTTGAACAAAGAAAACTGACGGAATGGTTTTGAAAGCAAATTAGAGATAAAACCAAGGTCAAAGAAATGAATGAAAACTTTGCTATCAAGTGGTGTATTCAGCGTGAAGTGGGTCTGCCTCCTCCCCCTCATGAAGGCGTATAATTAATTAAGACCCCCCCCCCCATGCACTCTCTCTCTCTCTTTATAGAGTTTGTATGCCTTATACACATTTAATTGATATCTGTTCATTTCAGAAACATTGATATCTTATGAATTTTTTAAATTCTGTTATGTGTGCAGTCCCCCCACCCACCCCCCCCCCAAAAAAAAAAAACACCGCTCAAATCCCACGTGCAAAGATTCGACACTAAAACTAAAAACAAATGCCCATTTTATAGATTCAATGTGTAATAACTTCCATCACACTTCTTTTGTTTATTAATATTTGTGTTCACTTTGAAAATTGTATAAGTTCACTTTTATCACTTTTTCATGCAGCCGTTACAACTTCTTGCTAATTTGTCATCAAGTGGCTATAATAGGGATATCCATGAATAATTGAATCGGGGGCTTCTCGTACACATCGGGGAGGGGATGAACGAGCTGTATTACTGCATCTCATGTCTGGGGGGATCAATATCAATTTCCCTAACAACTAAATAGTCTCATAATTATCGTGATTCATAATTTTAGAAGCCTTACAAATTGCTGAAGGTCTTGATCTACTTATGAGACCAATAGATGAATTCGTTGACCTTATTGACCTTGTTAAGTCTCCCCCCCCCCCCCCCAGCCCCCATACACAAATTATGACCTCGGTAAAAAATGAAAATCAGGCCAGTTTGAAAGAGAATCAGATCCAAGCTTGCTTCTTGTTCAAAACAAACAAACAGATAAACAAACAAACAAGACAAAACTAGCTGTGTATTCATGACAGGAAAATAAACAATATTTTTCTCCTTCCAGGGAGGTTGCTCCGGTGGACCCAAAACATTGCCCGAAGCTTGCCCATTATAGCAACATGCAGATGGTGCAATGGTATACGAATTATTATTATTATTATATTTATGTGTATCTGTTGTATAGTACTTAGTAGGACCATTATTAATGATCATTTTATCCAACTTAAATCTATAGTGTGCAGAATGTACTGTGAAAAGATAAAAAGAGTTTTTGTTCTTGCTTAATGATGAATGATTTAATGATTGTAATTTTCTTACAAACCCCGACTTATATGAGGATGAATTAGTGAGGATCAGCATCTTGAGTGCTGGTAATAATTATTTGTCACAAACAAACTCTCATTTTGAAACCTCATTGAAGTATTGTGATCATTATGTTTATGCTCATTCTTAGCTTTGTCTATATTGTCTGACTGTCTGACTGTCTGTCTGCCTCTCCCTCTCTCTCTCTCTCTCTCTCATTCCCCCCCCCCCCCCCCCTCTCTTCCCATCTCTCTTTCCCTCCCCCTTTCTTTCTTTCTCTGCATCTCTCTCAAAGTCGGGCCTCTCTTGGTAAATTTAACTAGATCAAAATTACTACTAATGTATCTGCACAGCGATGATTTGTCTATATAAAAAGAATCATGAATATGTTTTGCGTAGGTGAAAAGCTTTTGTGAAAGAAGAAAAAAAATTGTAAAGAAAAAACTTGTAAAAACGTTAACGATGGTGAAATAATAATTTTGTTTGCCTGATGCAAATAGTCGTAGCTATAGGTTGCTCCGCTTTGCATCTTGATTTTTCCCATTCATAAATGCCTTTCAAAAAGTTCGGCATACAATGAACGAGATCTCGTTTATTATAGTGAAATAATAATAATAATATACCACTCCTCGTTCTGCGGTTAGAGTCGTGGGCGGATAATGGCGAACGAAAGTCAAGTATCCAGATATGAGGAAGTATACAGTTTATGTTATTTTCATACTTCATAATTCAGCGTTTGTGCATAACGATGTTATAAGGCGTTGACATGATAAAATACGTAGGATACAACATCAGATATAGTGGAAGGAATCAAGATGTCATTGAAATATATAGTGCTCAACGTTTCAATTATAGCAATGGACCAAACTTAGAGCTGTTGCTTTAATATGGACCTATCCTATATTATAATATGACTGGAATCAAAGGACTTTGGAAGTGATGTGGCAATGATCTCAAAACGTTTTACATCATTGGTCTGGGCCCTGTTTCTTTAAAACCTGTTAACGATATCATGATGCTTAAAGGCCCACTGCACTACCTTGTAGCTACTTGCGCCCTCTATATAACAAACAGTGCCTAATCGGTGACCATTGGTCCCCCATGATCCTCTTTTTCTTATGTTAACTGAGAGCTGAGTTGATGAGATAACCACTTGTCCAGTGACCTTGCAGGGCGCTCTAATCCCTCCTGTAAACTACGGCAGATACTTTAATTTCTGTTACAAAATTTGCTATCTGCCAATCTAATGAAATTGCCACGATTTCAGTAGCTTATATTTATAACAGTTATTGTAACTTGAATAACAAGTTTAAGAAACAAGGTTATGATCGTATTAATGATTGCTGGCCCCTTCCTGTTCACAAAACAGCTAAATATCGTTCGCTATTGTGACGTCACATTTGGTTCATTTTGTTTTATTATTTTATTAACAAAAAATCAGGTCAATCTGTATCTTAGCATGACAATAATCAAACATAATAATGGTAAATGGAGCCACCTGGGTAGGGGAGAAAACATAATAGCAATGATCCCAAAACGTAGTTTCACACAATCGTGACGCAAAATATTGACCCCTCTCTATGTACAAAACAGCTGATAATATTGTGCCCTATTGTGACGTCACTTTGGAAATGCACTCTTCTGCATGGTTTTAGTGCGTTGAAAGAGTTTTTGCTGGTCTTCTTGAAAAATCTCGTGGCACTCTTCTATAGCCTCCAATGACCCGCATACATGGTATAGCCTTCCTTCCTTCCGAAAACTTGGGATCATGTTTCGAGTGCTTCTTGCTTTTTATAATTTTAGCATAATGAGCTTTGGTCAAACTATAATGGTACTAATATGAATACACTTCCTGTGTTGATTATATTTATAGCAAGGACAATTATTCTTGATTATACTTTTTATAGTTTCGATCGCGGTTATAATATGATTCAACATTAAGGCCATTAACAAAATGTTTAGCGTCCCCGCCCGCTTCTTTTTGGGGGGCCGCCTCCTTTTTTTTTTTTTTTTAAGAAAAAAAAACATGAAAAACATTGTAAAAATTGATCTATTTCTGATTTTTTTTTTTTTTTTTAAATGTCGGCGGCCATCTTGAAAAATAGCCCGACTGTCAGCGAAAATGTACCGAGCGGCCATTTTGAGCGGCTATTTTGAAATAAAAATAAAAAATAAAAAGGGCCTCCTCCTTCCTATTTTTCGAAAAAACAGGACGCTAAACATGTTTTTTTTTTTTTTTGGCCTAATACCGATAAGAGTGAAACAGAACCTAACTTTACAAAGTATCTTGATTAGTCTTGATTGATCTTGATCAAATACACAAATCAAAAGTATTGCTCCATCCTATAATATCCCAAAATGACAAATATTATTTGCTTACGCTTTCCTATATAGTTACAGTGAAGGGTCTGTTTATGTTTACGTCTGTGTGTATTATATTGCCCGGCGCGTTTATCTACATAGGAAGATGGCTTCTTTTCATCTCATCTCCGTTTCATGTGAAGATTAGCTCTGTCACATTGACCTTGACCTTTTCACTGTCCACCTCCTGCTCATGATGATGGTAAATGATCATGCTGCTATAGCCGAAGAGATGTTACACTTCTCCAATAGGCTTCATTTTCAGGTGCACCGGTTATTAGAATGTGATGCGATTCCTCATGCAAGTCCACCCATGTTCTCATCTGTATTATTATATTACTTGGAGCAATACTACTATAATGATTTTGAATCATAATATGGGCCTTTCACTTTCAGTTACATACAAGACTGATTCAGATAATATAATAATCATAACGCCTCCTTCGATTAAAACTGTAATATCCAAATCCAATACGATATTTACCATTGTGACGTCATAATGAAGATAAAAAGTTATAATCTAGCGTGCGTGAAAGCATGGACCTCGAAGTAGGTCCATGGTGAAAGGATTTGTAATCGAAAAGGTATACCAGGAATATGATATTTATACACAGATAATATTTTATTTCTGTATTTAACAGTCCGTACGTGGCGTTTGTTAAATGATTAATAGAGTGGTGGGCGTATAATCATTAATAATTCCATTATAACAACCATTATACGTGTACTGACAATAGTCCATTAATGATAGTACACGCACACACGCGAACGTAGAAAAGTGAAAGTGATAAATTATAAACGTATATCAAGCCATCATCGCACGTTTTGAAAGTGAGACAACACCAATTGCAAAACCATAATAAAGCGAAAATGTCGGTTTCCCGCGCGTTCCCATGTTCATTATACCGTACCACCATTAATGTCTGGTGAACTCATTTTATACTGCCGGGTCACGTAAATTGATATCATTCTAGTCTTCGATTTCATTTAACCATAGACCTACCACCGATTTAACCAAACTGAGAAATAAGATTTAAAAGAAAAATATTCGCCGGTGATAATAATAAGTTTGTTTATTGCAGGGCCAGTAAGACGATTGGTTTCATTTGAAATGAAGCTTTGTGGAAGCCCATAACAATGTCAGTTTCCAAATATCCTGCAAAATTATTCACTACAGTATAGTACCATGAACTTATGGAACGTAGTTTATGGTATAGTACCAGGGATATAGCATCACCTCCCCTGGAAGTACTGACTACTGAGAATCTCTCTCTTATTGTTTTCAAGGGCAGCATGTAAAAAGGAAGTATCGAATGAAACGGGACAGTATGGATGGCTGGGTTTCTGTAAGTTGCAGGAAGTTTTTCAAACTCGTCTGCTAAAATGATAAATTATTTGTTTTCGTTCATAAGCGGCATACATGGCTACTGATTGTTTTAACAGTCGTCAAACATCATAGTACATACACCTATGAAAACGAAAGTCGAAGTTGGTTATTTCCTTTCAAGACGATATACAACACTCGGGACAAAATTACGCAAGTGTAACGATATGTTGTTTGGGGTGGGGTCATATTCCATATTCCATATATCGGTTTCAACTTCGTCGGCGAGCAGGATGAGAAACAGCAGGACACCGAAAAGAAGTAGTCGATGCTCGGTTCTTTCCCGCGCTAGGGCAGATCGCCAACAGCGCGGACAACGAGATGACCAAAATATTATTGCTTTCGGCCAATAGTTCACACGCATGCGCATTGGGTCAGCGTACCAACGTGTCACGAATTTGCCCTGGAATGTCCATAGCATATACCCCCCCCCCCCCTCCCCACCATACCCCACCCTAATTGGGCTGGGTCATTTCGACGATGTATACAAAGAAGGAGAGCTTATACACCATCCACGTATTTAGGTCATGATCTTTGGACTATTGTAACAGGTCAATCTCCGGCCACCTCGATTAAATTCTATTCTTTGTCAGGCTCCATTACAATGAACGAAAACTAGATCATGGTGTGATTATAACGCAAACATGTTACAGAAATCTTTAACGATTGTATGATATTATATACACTATTCAGCTATTTGTGAGATTGCATTGTGAAGGCCTTTTCCCGTCACTCAAGTTGTTTCCTCCATGTCGCCTCTCAACATCAAATAAAACTAAGTAATTTTTCAATTGAAACAGTAAAAGAAGGTTACTGTCCATTGACTAGAGTGATTGATCACTACAAAGTACACACCTAGGTCAAGAAGTGAACACATTCAGAACTTCACAAGACGACGTGTCATTATTATATAGCCAAGGCATTGGTAATGGTAATGAACCTAATGAGATGCTCGCTATCTCTCCTTGGTACGCCCTGGTATGCACAACATGGCCAAAATCAACGCAGCTAATATAAAGTATAAGAAACTTTGCTGTCACAGTCCGAATCCCCGACCGCATGATAAGTCAAGTACAACATTTCCTCAAAGTAGCATCTCAAGGCTTTCCTTAATTAACTTATAGGTTCCAGGAATATAGGACCCAAATCTTCTTGATTCATGAAGATTCAAAACAAAACATAACAAAAAATATAAATAAATATAAATGTAACAAAAGAGAGAGCCAATATAGCTAAGATACAATAATGAGCGCTTGTAGAATGTGCCCATTTCTCGATCAATTAGAATAAATAACCATTACGTTATTGTGTGACCCTTTTACCTAAACCTATAAATATAGGTTTAGTACATTTAAGAGTCATATTATATCCTTCAATCCAATATGAAAGATTCTTTTTGTTTCGATAGTTAGGCCTACTCATATTCCACCATTATTCACGCCTTCCGAACATAATTTTTTAATTATGATTATCAAGTATCATCTTGTCATCTCATACACGGTATTGCATTATGATGGTTTCCCACGTAACGGTACCATCCATATTGTTATCAGCATCTTAATTCCTGTCTTGTCTCCATAACTCCGTTAATGATATCCACCCCCCCCCCCTGCCCGCCCTTTCCCCCCGTGGTTTGGTGTTATGTAATAGTGTCTGAATTTGTTATTCTCGAGAACAAAGCACTCAAGATCACAGCAGTCTCCCTCCCCTTCTCTCTCTCTCTCTCTCTCTCTCTCTCTCTCTCTTTCACTCTCTCTCATGTTCGCTCCAACCACAGTAAAGGCTCGTCTTACACATCAGTATCTGATGTGAACTTATAATGTAACTTAGCATCGATACTAGCGCCAGAATGTTTTCTAAAAAAAGACATTATGATGGATTATATTTCACTTGTTTCATAATTTTAAATAAGCAGAGGGGTTTCACCCTATTAAAAGGTAATCAAATCATATCTATCTTTAAGAAAATCCACAACTGACTGCTTATTAATCTTTTAATATCCTGACTACGAAAAATATTTTATGAAGGAAATAATAAAAACAATAAAAAGAAGAAAATTGAACAAGATGGAAACAAATTATACACAATCAAAGTCATGGAAAATGAAATGTACAGGCAAGTAATCATTGTACAACATAGAATGCAGATAAATAATGAACACTGATGACAATGACAGCAGATGTTTTCGGACTTATTCGAACATCAAATGGGTTATCTTTGTTTTGGGATATTTATCTCAATTATTACATGTTGTTTTGACAAACAAGTTACAACATCTGTCATTATTTGCTTTCAAACTTCAAAACGTTTATGATATAAACTGACAATGAACATCGCTATCATAACATCACATCGTATTGTAGAGTCATTATTGAATAACATCATAGAGTCAATAATACAAAAAAGACATTTGCCTTGCTCTGTGTTATTATCATTATTATCATTTCACTTTTTGTTTGTCAGGAATCTATTATCAAGATAATGATATTAGGGAAATGTAACAAAAATAAAGAAACAAACATTGTGGAAAAGCAGACACATTATTTTGCATGGAGTAATATATCCAGTATTTTGACACTAACTGAAAAACTTTCCCTGTAATATTGAAAAATTGAACGTTGTTCGGAACTCCTGACATGAAGTCCAGGGGCAGCCAACATTACAGTACCAAAATTATGATTTAGTTATGAATTTGTGGCAGAGTATAGATTTTTTTTTTGAATCAGTGAAATTGTTGTAAAATTGATATCACGACATGCAACTGTGGCATCAAGCTGTATTCAATATATTATTCAAATATTTTAATTTATTCATTAAATAATAATAATAATAAACTTCATATGACGCCATAATTTATGTGTTATAATCATTCAAGCAATCAACAATAATTATAACTGAATAAAATACCCACAAAGTGAAATTACGATTTTGATTGCCCCCAGTAAAAAAAAATTATTATTATGTAGGTCTTAATATTGCACGCATGCAGAGAAGCCAAGAGAAATATACAACAATGCGTCATAAATATCATCCATACACAACTATTTTCCAATTTTCTATGAAAAATGGGCTAATAAGATCACCAAGGCAACGACATGCGATGGTTTCTTCGACAGAGTCAGCGCTGCGTCAATAAAATCGTTTGGCTCAATTAAAATTATTTTCGATTGGAAGTCGTTACCATGGTGATAACTTGCATTAAACAGCGAGCAAGACGAGGATCAATGTGATATTAATAGATCCATGTGCGTGGCATACATCCAAGTATTCGTCAAGTTGTGATTGTGTATTTAATTGCACTGATTTGAAAATTTTGCTTGGGGTCAGTGTCCAAAATATTTGCGAAGGTGAAATTGTTCATTAATTTGTATGCCTATAAGATATCCAAATCTTTCAAAAAGGAAAGATATTTGTTCAAAGCCGCACACCTAGTATTAGAGTGTGTTTCAATGTATGCATCAAGCATGCATAATTATGGTCCTTTATTGTGATTTGATCAAAATGAATAAATAAATAGATATAAAAAGAAAAGTCGGTTAAACCACTGAGAGAAGCTATATATAAAACAAGAACTGGTGATACTGATAGCACTTATTAAATAAAAATCGAATACACATTGAGAAAATCAAACGTTTGTGGACTTGGTGGAAATTGCGTCGATTTTTAAATTAAATGTCATCTCATTTAGGGGCATGTCTGCATGCCTGTGAAGGCTGGAGCCGTGGATGAAAGGGGGAAGGGGGGTGAGGGAGGAGGCTGGTGATACCCATATTGAGACAGAAAGATACCATCAATATTGTAAGGGATACGCCTATCAGTAACGATGAGGGGAAAGGGGGTCGGGTCAAGGGTTCGTATTGCATGCAGATATTTTTATCATATTTTTTTTAATTCGCATCATACCACTCTGACGAATACGGTAACAGATGTGCAATATCCGCGCCTCCATGGCTGAGTTTGCACTACAATGCGTCACGAATGACGTCATCTCATTATGCAGCGATATAGCAGTGTTTACTATTAGGGTGAAGCCTGAAATACAATTTGTAGCAGCCGATGATATCACGTGATCGTTGTGTTTACATCGATGTCGTCGACTTCAATTTTGACTCTTTTTTTGTGGGCAGGAATATGGGTTCAATGACAGTCGCATTATATAATCGCTCAAGGATTAGTAGATTAGTGGTCCAGCAGTGTATAGCTTATTCTATTTTGTTTTAATCGTCATGCCTTTTCCATATCCCATCTTTCTGCGTATAATCTATATCCTTTCTTCCTCACTATTATGTTACTCATGAAATGTTCATGGCTTATAGTACGCTCTTGAATCTTGTCCATGCATTATGATAATATTTCTTGCCAACCCTAATTATTACATTGAAATAGGCAATATCCCAATATATAGTAAAAATTGTGTAAAAGGGGACTTCGTTTTGTCAAAGATATTTTAGAGACAAAATTAATGGTGATTATTTTTTTTCTCTCTGAAACATTTCCAAGAAAAGTATAATATTCAAATAAATTTTCTTTTTTATCGTGGATTATGCGACGCAATTAGATAAGGGTTTGTACTCTTTTTAACAAGGTGCCACAACCCCTTTTCCAAGATACAATGGCATTTGTTGTACACATAATTATCTGCAATTTTATTAAAGAGAAGAAAAGGAGTATGTAAAAGTTTTCTTAAATGGAAATGCATTTTCGACCTGAAGATAATAGTTGTTCCATTGGATTTATTATTGTACCATTGATGTGGGCTTACGATGGTTTCAGTTTAAGGCTTTGCAAAGCATATACAAACGATCTACTGTTTAAAATGAATTTAGTCCTAAGAATGAATGTACATTTTGTAATGAACAGATTGAAACAGTTATACATCTGCTATGTGAGTGTTAAACATATTTAATAAATTAACATTTTCATTACAAGATAAATTATTTTGTTTAAGAGGTTCCAATAATTATGCATTGAATCGTATACTGATTGTGTTGCGACAGATGGTGTATACTTGCAAAATAAAAAAAAAAAATTTCCCGACTTTGATAATATTAGAATTTCGATTATAATTATTTCAAAATCGAAAAGTATATTGCAGATTCGAATTGTAGAAATAATAAATTCACAAGAAAATGGTTTCAATTTCAGGAATTTGTTTACACAAAACGATATTTCTGTACTTTTTTCTTTCCATGAATATCAGAAATGAATTATTGAAAATTTGTTAGTTTTCTGTTAACTCAACAGTTCAACAATACTTGTATCTTGAGAAGCCGATTTTATTTATGTAAATTACCTTGAATATAATTGTTAATTCGTTGCAAATGAAAATCAATAAAATCCCTGGGGAAGGGAAAAATATGGAGAAAAAAAATATGTTACTCATGCGCTTTAAGTACGGTTGCAGTTTGTTCTTTAGCTCAATTCGACATTGATATAGATATAAAGATCGATATTTTGATTGATTAACTCCATGCATGACTGATTGAGTGATTATTAAAGCCTGCATGATTATCATTTATCATATTGTTGTCATTATTCATAGTGAAACAATATTATTTTACTGGAATATGCTATTACACGCCATTGACAAATGCGTTACATTAATCATCTCATAAATCATTATCAGGGAACCTTTATTTCTATTATCTCTAAATTTTCAGTTTTTCATCCTTGAAATAAGGGTCTACACTGTGTAACTTTGACGTTTTGTGTCTGTTCTTGTTTTAAAAAGACATGAGGCTCCATGTGTACTTATCATTATCAGCGGCGGTGATTAATAACAGTAAACAAAGATAAAAGATAATTATTTTCATCAGGACGTTTTCTCTTTTAATCTTGATTACATATCATCTGATCATTCTTATAGGAAATGATCAAGGTAGTTCTGTGATCTGCAAAACAGCGGGGAAAGAAGCAAAACATACATAGCAATTATTATAGTAGACAAAAACACACAAACAAAAATTATGCACCACGTTTTGGGGGTGCTTTTCTGAATACATGTATTTCATTTTCGGGTATTACGACTTTGCAGCCTACACAATTCGTTAGATTGGGAGGATTTTGGCTTAATATTAAGAAAAATGTAGGTGTTTAATGCCTTTGGATACAATGAAAGTTAGCTTTCGTTGAAAATCTTAAGACTCCGACGATATACACAAACAAAACACACACAAAAGTATGCACCGGTATTTTTTTAACCTTTTCCAAATATTGGGGATCCGACTTTGCGAGGGATTCGGCTTAAAAATTAAAAAAAATGTAGGTGTTTCATGCATTTTATTACAATAAAAGCTAGCTTTCGTGGAAAATATTAAGACTCCAGCGATACACGCAGTATATACGCCATCATCTTTCTTTCTGTATTCGGTATATCGGCGGTATATAGACAATGACGTCACAGAATACGGCGTTGCATTATAAGCGTGCTATCTTTTCATCTACTCGAGCAATGCATATTGGACGTTCTTTCGACGTGTATACGTGAAATGCATGATTTTGAGTCATCTGCCTTCAGCTCGAGACGGCGGACAGAATAAAATAGAAAGCTCATGGTCTATTTATAGTTGTGAGTGAGCAATTATTCATCGTGTTGACGAGGTTGGAGGTTGGTTCGATTCCAATGCCTATACAGACACCACACAATCATGAAGATGCGGTATGAGATGATGACCAAGATCCGATGACACGGAATGTAGTAAACAATGCGATGGCGATTGTGTACTATTATGAGCATTTTACTGTGATGCTTATTGTAAGATGTATGTGAAAGAAAGTTTGTCTTACACTTGTATTCTAATATCCTTAACAGATTTTATAATTAAGCTACGGATAGGCCTATGATTTTTGTTTGGTTTAAACTATATTCAGCTAATAGATATTTAGAAAATTATACTGTTTGCATGCATGGAAAAAAAGTTTTATGTTGTAACTGCTAATGAATGATCTTCGTGGAAGGAAAGTTCATAGGCCTAATAAAATGATTTGTATATAATTAGTGGTTCATTCCATAATGTATAGGTAATATTTTTTTTTTAAATAAATGATATTGGTACTTGGTAATATCTGTATCGGTAAAGTGCAAAAAGAAAGAAGCGATTTCCCGATTTTTATACAATTTTACTTTTAAAATCAGCAATAAGAATATTAGATTGGTAAGATTTTTTCCATTTTGTGAAATGGCCATAAAATGACTTCCATCCCTTGGATTGTACAACAAGTCTTTTCAAAATGTGATTTATTTCTCTCTCCCTCTCTCTCTCTCTCTCTCTCTCTCTCGCTCTCTCTCACCCTATCTCTTTCTCTCTCTTGTTCTCTCTCTCTCTCTCTCTCTCTCTCACTCACTCAAAGAAATAGCATTCTCTGAATACCGCAACAATCGACAATAAAATTTACAATTGTAATAAGATCATCGTAATAGTGACTTGCATTTTTGTTGTACTATGACATGAGATTCCTCACGCTTTTTTTCTTTTTCTTTTCATGTATGTTCTCTTTTAGCACTGCAGCAAACAGAAAGGATTATTTACACATACCGTGGTAAGATTATTACAAATAATAATGACTTGCATTAATAATGTTGCGCATGGGTTTCCTTATATACCTTGCCTTTTTGTTTACTTTTTGTTGTTGACATGACTCGCTACAAAATATGTTAAGCATTCTCGTAGCACTGTAACATTATTTTCATAATACGCATACCATTTGAAAATGATTGCAAAGACTGACAATAAATGACTTGCATCTTTTGTTGGGGGGGGGGGGGGGGCGATTTTGGGTAAGATAATGAGGATTTCTGGGCACGGGATCATTGTTGTGGAAGAAATAGAATGGAAGCAATTTGGGAAGGATGATTGCGTAATACATACTTATTAAGATGTGGTATTATTTAGGTTTTGAAATCTTATGAGAAACGGACTCTGTCGTGCTGAAATCAAAGACTGAAATTCATGCACTGCACACACAACAGCACACAAACGAGCGCCATGAGTGTTTAGTCCAAACTTTACGGCATTTCGGATAATAATTATGATGATATTATTTTGCATAGAGGTATTCTTTTAGGGGACATATTTTCTTGTGAATGATTATTCTTTTCAACTGATATACAAGGAACGGGAAAGCGCACAGTTTATTTTTCACCTTTATTAGAACTGAAATTTCCACCCACTGCTTCCTGGAACCGGGTGGCTCTTGAAAAAATTAAAGAGCCCTTTTAATATAATCTACAATAACATTGAGTCATTTCATCCTTACCAATAAATGCATGCTGGGTGGTTTTAAGAATAAAAGAGACGGAGACGATTAAGGCAAAAGCCACATTATATTATAAAGATTTCCATGGAGAAACGCAGCAGAAAAGGCACGACAAAAACTCATTGTGTCTCTTCTTTGTAACATTCAGAAACGTAATTAAGAAAACGATTGGGATTAAATGCCTTTTATTAGTATTGTTGACAGCTGTTGGCCAATAATACACTTTCCTCTTTCATTTCTTTGATTATGTTTTCAAGCAACCAAAGAGAGAGAACTGATTAACGCAGTGCAGAAGAGAAAACTAGTGTATGCTGGTCATGTGATGAGAGGAGGAGGATTGCAGAAGATCTTGCTGGAAGGAATGGTAGAGGGTAAACGAGAAAGGGGTAGACAGCGAATCACTGTCTTGATGATGTCAAGAAATGGACTGGTTTTAACTACGGAGAGGTCAGAGCATAGACGTATACGTCTATGGTCAGAGCAAGGGCACATGACAGAAAGAGATGGAGGTGCATAGCCGCCAACCCCTTCCGAAGGGACGGCACTAGATGATGATGATGATGTTTTCAAGCCTCAATGATCAAGAAGCAAATCGAGAAGCGAATTTTCTCAACATAAATCATCAAGGCTTATTATAAGCCGTGTTTTCATGATTAATGCAATTAAATTCTCTGTTTTGTAGAGATTCGGAGAAAGAGAAGGAGTTTTGGACATGCGCCATAAATAGGAGCAAGCGGAGAGAAAGAGAAAGAGAAAAAGACCATTTTAGGACAAGTGGTGTGCATGCATAAGTGTGGGAGATGTTTTTATGTATACGATGAGAGGAAGAGAGACAGAGAGGAAGACACAGAGAGAGAGGCAGAAAGAGAGAAGAGAGACAGAGACACAGAGAGAGAGAGAGAGAGAGAGGAGATTAACAATAGTCCGGTCGTAAATGAAAATCAAGCGGATAAAATACTCATGAATATATTAAACGAGAAAGCAGGTAGAAAGTGAAATGCAATGAGGACGCAAAAGACAAAGCAAAACATAAGAAAATGAAACCGATGAGCCTCATGTGAAAAGAGAGACTTCAAAAGACAGGCAATGTATTATAATGAACAGAGATCATGTCCTTTATGATTAATGTTGTCTATAAAACTTGTAATTGATTAAAGGGGTGAATAAGGAAATTCTAGGAACGGATTATCAATCTCAGTTTCCTGACAGGAAAATGTTTTCCTTCCTTCCTTTCATACTGATATCATAAACATGTAGCTGCCCAAAACACGGTCCTTGTAGTTGTAGTTTAATTGAAACCATTATCATTTTCCTTCTGTATTTGAAGATAATTTCATAAATCTAAGTAATGGTGGATAGGCTTGCCATTACCACTTTTGTTGTTGTTATTATTATTAATATTTTTCATCATTATTATTATATGAAGATTATTATGATTATTACAATAATTATAATCATTATTATCATAAGTGTTGGTGTTGTAGAATGATTATTATTGTTATTAATATCATAACTATTCTCATCATTATCATCATCTTCATGTTCATCATCATTATCATTACCGATACACCATGTAGTATCGATCCTATATTGAGATATAATAAAAATTAATGCAATAAAACTGATTTGTTGATTGATTGGTTGTTTTTATTCATTTTCCATGCAAAAGGAACAAAGCCTAATACTATTCGAAGGAAATAATTAATCCCAAATCGTTATTAATTCATAACATGAAAGAATGTTCAGTACTTCAGTAAATCATTATATACGGAAATAAAAATTACATTTTTGCTGGTAAGTTCGTTAGGCGTATAGGCATACTAAAGAAGCTCGCTCATTTACAAGAGTAGGCCTGTGATAACTAGCCCTGATCCTTTAGACTAAAGAAAAATGAAAGAAAATGTGGATGAATGCCACTATTCAGCATACTATTGAACACTTTATCAATGAATAACCAGGAAGTATGTTATTATAAAGAACTTCGAAATGGGAAGGTCGGCAGTATATTTTGCAAAGCTCGATCTATTCAATATTTTAGCCTCGTGTAATAGAAGATAGATCATGTACAGTGAAATACACGCTATCGCATGACACTGCGATTGATGCCTGTACAGAGTCCTTTGTTTACATTCAGTGCGTTTACAAGAAAACCATATGCCCCTTGCCCCTTCTCTCTGTGGTATTTTTCCCGCGTTGCTGAATTCTTCGAAAGCTAGGGTGGCCTACTTTGCGGTAATTCCCCCTTCGTACTGTATAACCCCCGGCATGACCCCCCCCCCCCCCCCCCTCCCTCCACAACTCCATCTACTGGACCTCGTGGTCACTACAAGTTGAGGGTGATTTTCAGCATATTTTACTTAATATCTGAAGATTAACTTCACATATTTCTTCTAATTTCTATCCTATGCCTCAATGCAACATAGCTGGCTGCATTTATACCCGTGGGTGTACCGGTAAATATTATTGTTTGCATGCAGTTTGTCAACAGAAAACAAAAATGCCTCGTGGGCAAATATGCTACAATTGGGTCTGCGTTCGAAGACTAACACATATCCGTAAGAATGGTCTTGACCTCGCATATTCGTTGCAATGCTGAGACACGCTGTCTGGGCCTTCGTCGTATACTACACTACGAAGTTGTGGAAATTTCCACTCATGAATTGGCTCCACGTTGTGCGTCGATTGGCCAGTCACAGCTTAGCACACATGCTCCCCCTGCTCTCGAATGGAACAGGCCAGTCGTAGAGAGGACCCCCCCCCCCCGTACTATACGCTGTGCGTAAAACGGCATAAAATGTGAATGGCATTGTCGTCTGCATATTAAATTTTCAACACACCCAAAACTGAAGATGGCGCAAGTGACACATAACTCGCCCGTTCAAAGTCTAAGACAAACAAGATTTTCTGAAGTTCTTGGATTTATTTTGTGATGTTTTGAACACTGAAGTACAGAAGCAATATTTTTTGTTTAAAAAGTTAGATTAGTGATATAACTGATGATGAAAAAATGTGTACAAGAGCGTATCATAACCACAATTCTAACGGAGAAGTAATATTATTTAATTCAATATAATTATAACTATAAATGATAATCTTTGAATATTTTTGTCTAGTCTTTATGTATTTTGTTTGTTTTAATGTCTTTCTCTCTCGAATGACTGAATTTCGGACTTTGATCGCCTGAATCTCTTAGAAATATTTGCTTATTTCTGTCTATATTACATCACCATTTTAGTCTTTAGAGATCATTCGGTAATCAAATTCAGGCAGGTATTGCATCAGGCTTTATCAGTCAAACGATATTAATAATTATGAATGAAATACCTGGTTCAGGTGAGGATGTTTACTTAAGATAAGACCCTAGACAAAGTTACTGTGATAAGATTTTTTTATCTTATCATTTATGATAACTATGTAGACTGATGAATATATGCCAACGATGCTATAAGTATAAAGACAGTAAACAAAGATATACATTTTTATGAACTTGATATTAAGGTCATTCACTTGGCTGGCTTTATCACGGTTTGTTGATTCATTTTACAAATCGTGCTAGTTCTTTTTCTTCTTTTCTTTCAGCTTTTTCTTCCTTTCTTTCATTCTTTTCTTTACTGTTCTTTGTTATGTTTTCTTTTTTTTCTCACTAATATTCTCTACACCTCCCTTCCAGTTCCTCCTCTTCTCTTCTCTTCATTTCTCTTCTCTTCTCTTCTCTTCTCTTCTTTTCTTTTCTTTTCAGCCTCTCTTTTTCACTTTTCTTCTACTCTTCTTTTTCTCTTTCCTTCGTTATTTAAAAAAACCTTTTTCACCGTTTTTATAAGATAAGATTGTATTTGACTCTATCGAGCTTTCGTGTGTTATCCTGTTCAAGCTGAGTAATTTTGACCTGTTATTCTTGTATATTGTTGTATTATGTTGGAAGCTTGGTCAATAAAAATCAATCAATCAATCGACTCCCTTCAGGGATATGAGAGCACCACATATTTACAATACAGAACAGAAAGATAGAATAAAACAAAGTAAAATATAATAATAAAATAGACATGATATACATAATTATATTTATATTTCTCCCTTCTTTTCTTGATAGATCCAATACCCTGTTACTTGATTGTTAAGTTTCACATTATAATTATGAGTCGATCAATTACAAAGTTATTTATAATATTAACTGACAACCAGCAGTTAGTAAGTACCCCCGATTAGTATTTTACAAGAGAGAAGGTGACATTCAATGAAGAAACTAAGGACCATCGACCATCTTGCTGGTTATCAGAAAGGACAAACATTATCATATTTCATCTATATAACTTTAAATAGACTATGCTTGAACTCGTTACCTTTAAATAGTAATTCAATAAAACTGGACTTTCCTATTTATTATATATAACTTTATGATAATGTATGTATGATCACCATATATATATATGTCGTCACTGTTAATCGTCATCGTCATTATCAGTCTAATGTTCGACTTGTTATTATTATGAAAATAAATGAAAAATAATACTTAATAAAAATAATATATGTTTTTTGTAAAGCTATATACCAGTAACAAGGTATACCCGACCCGTCAAAAGCGCTTAGTGTAACAAAAGTCGATCCCATTATGTTTCATTTCAGTATTATAAAACTTCTCAAATCAAAAAACAGAACGACAATCTGTATAGTGAAGCATCCATATATAATTATGTATATGGGGATCACGTTTTACCACGATATAATGTTTCTTCGTGGAAACGACACTTGACACTTGTATAACACCATGGGCTTATTTTTGGTCATTTAATCCTTTTTTTTCTACCTCAAAGCATTATCATGCTGGTAGCTTTTTTTGTTGTCTTGTCTGCAAACGATTATTGGCGTGTTTTGACTCAATTTCATAATGTTTTATGTATAATAAATACCTCTTTGACAGGAACAGGATGTAATGGTTGCTGTCACCTATAAGGCAAATAACATTTTGAATTCAGCTAGTGTAAGAAATGGAACACAGGAGAAAAAGAGATAGAGAGAGAGAGAGAGAGAGAGAGAGAGGGGGGGGGGGGGTCAGGGGAAAGAGCTGGGGGAGAGTACGATTCAAGATTCAAATGATTTTATTTCTCATGCACATCATAATTCAATGAAATCTAATTCATTATGGATTGTTTATCCTGCAGTAGATTAATATCATTGCTTGATTCATTAAAATAAAAACAACCTCACAAAAAATTACTGGAAATAATCTTCAATAAAAAATAAAAAAACTCTCATTTTCACAAAATGTTTTTATAGTGACCTGTGTTGGGCCTACATACCTTGATTTGCTTATCTATATGCTTTCCAGTAGGTTCCTGTTTCATTTCATAATTTTGATCTTACTTTGTTAACTATGTTCTTTATTGTGCAAACAATTATTGTTATATGAAATAAAATAAAATCAATCAATCAATCATTAGTCATTACTCAGCCCTTCATTTTCTACCACATGTCATTTATTTGTCATCTTGAATAATAATTAGTGTACGTTTTGTTGGATTATGTCAGAATTTATTTTCTATCATTACGAAAACTCAAACTTTATCTTTGAATATGGCCTGATGTCTGGATAATATAGTCGGTATTGTTTTTAAAGCTCACGGCAGTAATGATATAGGCGGAAAGATGCTGTCATTTAATGTCACATTCAATTGTTTTATTGATCAGTGATTGACGGGTGAGACATGATAGTCATGCGGTTTGTATTGTGACACAGTGCTCCAATTTCCTGCTCATCAATTCTTTTGAACTATATCTAGGGCAACATTTTGAGGAAGAAAAAAGGGGACGTTATTAAAGAAGATAAAGAAGAAGATACAAAAAGAAAGGAAAGTAGGCCTATGCTCCTGAAAAAAGAACAGACAAAACCATAAAGTGAATGAAATATATTGAAAAGCTTTCAACACAAAATTTGAGTATTTTCGTTTCTATATTTTAATTGTGTTCCATGTTTTTTCTTTCTCTGTGCACGTTGTTTTATTGTATATTTTTGTGTGTTTAGATTCATTTCATTTTAGTTTACTTAGTGCGCAAAACAAAAACAAATGCCTAAAATATACAAATGTATTATTTATTGCATGTTGTGTATGTAGGGAGCAGGCATGCTATAATAGCTATAGCTACATGTACCTCAATGTACCATTGCCCGCCCGCCCCCCCCCCCCCCCTTAAAAAAAATGATGATAATAATGATAATAACAAATAACAAAAAATAACAAACCAACAAATGGGTTTGATTTTGTAATTCTCACTATTGCTTCCAAAATGTGTCGTCTGTTTAATACACATTAATCGATGGAAATAAAACAGAATCAAGTCAGGAATTTCTAAGAGTCTTTGATCTTTAATCTTTAAGTCTTTGACTGCAATGAGTCACAAATTGATGTCGATTTAATGTTGGTCTCGAGACAACATTCCCCTAACAAGCTACGGGGGCCTGGGTGCGAAAATCGGAAAAGAATTGGAACACTCGCTCGACCTGTGAACTTTTGGAGCATGACATAATCACAGTTGAGTGTCAAGAAGGAAATGAGGAGAGACAGGGCACGTATATTATAGTGTGAATTATTCTCACCCTTAACCCTCTCAGGATTTTTGTTTAGGCCCAAATTGATCACATCTTGTTCTTCAATATTTAATTGACAACAATTTTCATTAAAAAAACGATTTACATGCGTGATTATGCTTACTGATTCCTTTTAGCTGTTCCTTTTCAAGCCTCTTCATTCTGTTCCTCCTCTTCCTTCTCTTCCTTCTCCACCTCCTTCTGCATCCTCGTCATCTTTTCATCATTCTCTTATTTTCATTCTCCTTATTCGTTCTGTTATCCTTGTTTTTCTTTTTTTTTCTCTTCCTCTCCTCTTCTCATTAAAAAAAGTACTTGAGATATCTGTTTCTTGTTTTGTTTTGTTTTTTCTGTATTACATTAATTTTATCTTTGATTTCGTTTTTTGTTTTCTTTTAGACCTCCTTCTCCAAGCATACACGTCTCCTTCTCCATAAAAGGAGACCTTTTTCTTCAAAAAGCATGACAGAGACTTTGTTAGTCATCAGCAACCAACTCGTATGGCCTGAATTATATCCAGGTTAAAAGTTCAGAACAATTTGCCTTGTCCGTCTGTTTTATTTTCGATTCTAACAACGACAAGTTTGTAAAATGAATGACCTAATCGTCCGGGAAAAAAAAGGGAATCAAATGTTTTTTATACTCCTATTTAGTGAGAAACAATGACCCCATGTGAAAAGGAGGCCACGTAATGTGACTCAGTATTTGTTGTATAACCTCAGTTCCCCAAAAAGCAGAAGAAAAAACGCTCGGTGTGCGACTATGAAAGTCTTCTGAAAAGTTTAATCTTGAGGGAAGCAGTGATTTAGTAATAATAGAAGTAATAGAAGTAGTGGTAGTAGTAGAGTTTGTGATATAATTATGAATATTTATCTTTAATTATTGTTGACTATTTTATTAGTTTTTCATGAATATTTATCTTCTTTTTTTCTTTTTTTTTAGAAGGCAACCTGCAATGAAATATGGAAAAAAAGGGGGGGGGTGCTTACAATCTAACAATCTAACTTCATTTGTTCTCTCTCTCTCTCTCTCTCTCTCTCTCTCTCTCTCCCTATGTCTCTCTCTTTCTTCTCATGTTTCATGTCCTGCCCCCCCCCCCTCCCCTCCCATCGCCATCATGTCAATCTTCTTTGAAAAAAGCAATGTCAATATAGAAATCATGTTCGGATTACATAATAATAATGTCATTGTGATGTAGAATTTGCACAATTTCATATTGAAAATGGCTCGATTTTTCGAAAGTATTTGCAATTGTGTTATCTCATGACAATAACATTATAAAACTGAAAAACATTAATTCTGTTTCGTTTTTGTTTTGGTGTTGTTCCCGTTCCTTCTCCAACTGTATTTTTCTCAACACAAGTTCTCGTCCCTCCACAGATCCAGGGTTAAACCATGTAATTACTAAGAAATTATTAAACCCTCTATCTCATCGACATAATCAGGGAACCCTGGATTAGCAGAAACCCGGATTAATCAACGAACCCTGGATTAGCAGAAACCCGGATTAATCAGTCATCTGCATAGGAAGAATTTCTGCATGAGGTTCAGGAGGTTTTAAGCTTTTTCCTATCTCCATATAATCATACTGCTCAGTTTTAACGCCTCTGACTAGTTTTTGGCGGCGACAGTGCGGTCGCTCATCGTTTCCGATGTCGGATGTGGGAAGGGGGTGTGTTGGGGGTGTGTCGGGGGAGTGTGAGGGGCCTGCATGCCCTCACACGTCAACACTGTATCGTTCTACAGGGTGTGCAAGAAAAAAATATCGGGATGTACTTGTTCAATAGACCAGAAACGACGCGTAAACAAAATCACGTCATAACTCTCATTGTTCCTCTTTTACCAAAATACAAACATATAATTTCATTGACATTCAATGGAAGATAAAAATGCTGCTTTAATACACAGGAATTGCTAATGATACAATCCTTGTACTGCGGACGATTGCTTCATAAATTTTGTTGGTACACCTGTACTTACATGTAGGCCTATGTTGATGTTGGCGATAATTGTGATCATAACGATGGTGACAATTACGATGACGATGCCGACGACGATGATGGAGACGACGACAATGATTATGAAGACGAAGATGATTGTGATAATGATTTACACTGATTATTGTATGGGGATGATGAAATATTATGATAAGTCAAGCATAGAGATACAAAGTGTGTCCTGAAAAAGCCACCACTCTTTTCTCTTTTTTGTTATCGCCTCATGCTAACAATAAAACAAGAGACCCGAAAAAGTAAGGCCGCTATAAAGAGGGTTTCTCTCTAATAATTTTAACAACTTTTTTCATAAATACCCTGTAGCTTTCAAAATTGATAATTTTCTTCCCAGAACTTACTCGATCTGTGACATTTTGAACTTTCCATCCCTACATATCTTTTTCGATGTGTGAGTAATGCATAGTTACAGGAGCCAAGGGACTTAATAAACCCGAACTCATTTGTAACGAGTATAGCTTCCTACAGATTCTAGGATTAACGTTAAGCCCCAATATTACTCATTTTTCCCCCCATCGTATATGCCGAAAAGGCGATTATGTGTATTAGACGTCTGTGGAAGAGTGCCAAGAAATTCCATTTCTATAATTAGTATTGTCTGCGAGATACGTCATATCTGGAAATATGCCAAAATATTATTTGATTATAAATTGTATAGCCATGGGAATATGGCATGATGTTGTGGGAAGGGGAAACAATGTCTCATCAATGTTTGCGAATCGACAGATAGAAAATGATGCACCTGCATAGGGTCTAAAAGTAGATCAGATAATAGATTGGTTTCAAAATGATTGAATCAGCAAAATGGTATAACTATGAAGACGCCCATCTTTTTAAAAATTAGGACAGGAAAAGAGGGCTGCAAAGTGCTTGAAATTGAAATATAAAGGCATTATAGGATATACACGGTTACTCATTGAGGGAGAGGGCGACCGCCTCCCCCCCCCCCCTTGCCAGGCCCTCCGCCCCTCCCATTAACGCCCCTCATGATATAAAGAACCAGCGGTGAAAATCACATGGAAAGAGAAACGTGGGGGCTACTGTGTTATGTAGCATGTTCACCATGAAATTAATTACGATCGTATTTTCCAAAATGATACATGAACGTTTGTGATTATGGTAATACAACTTTCCTGACTTGAAGGTGCACATACTATTCGAATTTGATATGGGAAGAATTCGATAACTTAGATTGATCGATTAAAGTAGATTAAAGCCCCATAGTCCTACTTGTTGCTACTTGCTCCCTCTATATAGAAAAATTGCACAATCGGTGCCTGTTGGTCCCCCATGATCCTCTTTTTCTTATGTTAGTTGAGAGCTGAGTTAATGAGATAGCCACCTGTCAGTGACCTCGCTGTGTGGTCTAATCCCTTCTGGCCCAGTAGTGTTGACGGTCTTTAAATCATGTCATCTTTTCTTTGTTTCTTCTGTATGTCTTCGTCTGTTTGTTTGTTTGTTTCATATAATTATAACGAGTGTTTATATAATGTACCCATTAGCAATATTTATTTGAAAGATCCACATACTCGTGATAGAATTTCAAAGTATTACACCCCCTGAAAAGTTTATAAATGGATACATTTAATTTGAATTGCAGACGACAGCATTACGTAATAACAAATATGTAACTTTGTATTCCTGTGACTCACATGAAAAACCTCACATGACGATATCGTCATGACAAAGTTCTTACTCCTGCGGAAAGCATCTGTCTGTTAAACTCTGTTTAACTTGGCAAGCAATGGGAATTAAAGTCAATAATCCATCACAGAGTATTACAATTTTCAACAAAGAATTAAAAGAGGCTTATGAGTGTTTCATCTCGATTTAAGTAAACGGTGAATGATTTGCGGGGTTTCTTTTCAGACATTGACTGTAAATATTAGCAATTCAAACGAGTTGTAAGATAACATTGGATAAGATGATGTATGTTTAGTATACCCATGCAGGTGGGTCGTGGGTGATTACTAATTTTGTGGAAGTAGTATAATAATATTTTAGTAAAAATTGTAACCAAATATTACTCACACCAATGACATCGACCACGAGACCAACACTAGACCGACACGAGGACGTTACGAGACCGACAGTCTATTATATAGGCTTGATTGTAGTAATATATATATATATATATATATATATATATATATACATATATATATATATTTTTTTTTTAATTAAATGTATTTATTTATTATTATTATTATTATTATTATTACTTTAACTTTTATTTATTTATTTATTATTATTATTATTATTATTTTTTTTTTTTTTTTTTTTTTTGGGGGGGGGGCTTTAGGAGCACTTGCCGTTCTTGAATTCTTTGTCTACAATTCCATTCTCAAATTCATCAATAATAAAGAAAAAACGATAGGATTAGGAGTTGGGCTTCAACCCCACCCCCCCCCCCCCCCCACACCCAAGCCCCAAGCACCTTCCCGCTTATACAAAAAAAAAACATTACCAATACCCAGACTGGGCATGTTGATTTGACGGTGTGATTTGGGAATCAGGTATGCTTGGGATATGAGGTACTTCATGTTTGGGGCGTCGAGTCATCCCGTAACCATGGAAACACATCATATTTGCAATTCCGTATGGAAATGTTACAGACGAGTCCAAACGTTGACAAACTCACTTGCTTGCTTGATGGATGGATCTTTAGAATATAGGGGCATTCAGAATGAAGGTTGCAGACAAGGGAAAACATTAATATCGTCAGCTTCAATCAGGACCTCTTGAAAAAAGGGTTCGTGTAGCTAGAGGGTTCGTAGAATACAGGCTCATTATTTGAAAGGCCTATTTATATAAGTGGTTTATAAAGGCTATGTAAATGTAGGTTGTAGCCGAGTGTCATTGTTCAGCTCACTTACATACATTATTGCATGAAACCTTTCTCTCTCTCTCTCTCTCTCTCTCTCTCTCTCTCTCCACCCCCCCTCTCTCTCTCTCTCTCTCTCTCTCTCCCTCTCTCTCTCTCTCTCTTTCTCTTGCCTCGCCGAACGTAATTAGGATCTTGCTGCAACCAGATAACGCTCTCGAATTTAATTTAACATCATTTTGTGTTGGGTAGAAAAATTAATGCTAGAGGTAGTCTACGATCCCCAAAACTCCCTTTTTATGCTACTCTCATTCTGAGCATTCGTATCATTACATGTATTATTATTATTATTATTATTATTATTATCATGATATTATTATTATTATTATTTCTAGTAGTAATAGTAGTAGTAGTAGTAGTAGTAGTAGTAGTAGTAGTACTATCATTAGCATTAATATTATTGTTATTTTTATATTATCATTACTATCATCATGGTGATCATTAATATATATATTTTGTTAATCATTATTATCATTATTATTATTATTACTATTTTTTGTTATTGATATTGTTATTTTAGTTGTTGTCGGTGGTGTTGTTGTGGTGTAGTGGTATCATTATCATCAAAATACATTTTTGTTTCGGTGGCAGCACCAATAAAGCCTTTGGCTCTCTTAGCTTTCATATGACATTATTTGTTATGGTATTCTCTTTAAATGTTTTCCGAATTTAACTTGTTTACTTTGTTTTGTATTTTGTATGTTTTATGATCTTTTTATGAAGAATAACATAAAGATCAATTTCAATTCAATTTTAATTCAATCATCATCATAATTTTGCTGTGTTTCTTTGATGTTAGATCTGAACTCTTATTACTTATTACGGAACCGTTATTACGGTCTTTTGAATAAAAACATCATGATTGTCATCAAATTGTTGAGTTGCTACTTTATGGTGTCATTATCGTTGTTGGCATAATCTTACCCACGATATTTGTATCTCTTATAAATGATCAGCAACAGCATCATCGTAATCCCATTAGCTTTGTCATTTTTTTGTTTGGTGTGGTGTTTTCTTGGGGGGGGGGGCGCATCCCAAGCTAATGTGCCGATTGCAGCCTATATCAGCACTCTTTATCTTTATGCTGTTTCATTACATCAACATCATCATCATCATTATTTTTTGTTAATTTGTGTTCATCAGTATGTCTATATTTTCAATTAAAAAGTGTCATGAGGAAGACCTTATTTGTGGAAAAAGATGTCAGGTTTGAAATAAGACTAGGGAATGTTTTGAAACCGTGATTCTACGAGATGGTGAAATCATGTTTACAAGCATAAAGGTGAACGCACTTTCGTCTGTATTGCAGTGCATCGTAATGAGAGTGGGTGGAAAAGCGAAATGATATGAAGTTCAATTAGTGCGCCAGACATCAGAGGCAAATACGGGTTTTCAGATGGCTGGGAGGGGGTGGGGGATGAGGGGCAACTGAAAATTCTATAAAAAAGTGGGTAATCATGCTCGTTTCTTTCTTTCTTTCTTTCTTCTTTTCCCTCCGCCATTTTTAGACAAGCAGTTATGTAAACACTAATATTACACTCATATTGGGATAGACCTAATGGGTTATGAATAAGATCTTAAAACTTTGTTTCCATTATTAATTGGTAAAGAGTTTTATCCATGAGTTCAAATTGATATTAATTATTTCACTAAATCATTGTAAATGTATCTTCAGAGTGTTATAAAAGATATTATTGTAATACCCTTTGAAAATGTTCGATTAAACAAAATATATTAAAGAGCATATTGGAAAGCCATGTTACTTATGTTATCACAATAGGCCTAACACATATTTAAATGAACATGTTTTATAAAAATATGATAACTGCAAATCAAAATATATTTTAACCTTTTTGTAAGCTCAAATGGTTAAGTGGAGTTGAACGCAACCTTGAAAGCTAAAAATATGTGAAGCGTAATTTCCCACGCCCGTTAACGTGTAAATCATCTTGCCTTATAAATACCATCCTCAGTGATGTATCGATATTTCTCATTGTTCTTTCTCAATGCAATCTGACACTTTCAAAGAAATAACACAATAGGATTACAAACACCTAATTTGATCTAGTTTCCACGCTCTAGATTAAAAACTAGAATTTTATTATCAAAATCATTTACACAATATTGTGAGATTAAATCAATGAACAATTTTGAGTGGATGAATATTATTTCATGACTGAATAAATAAATGGAAAGTGATAATCTGGGAACCGTTTCATAAATACTTGTTATCAATAACAAATGCTAAATATCTATGACAAATCTGCTGATAACCAATCGGAAGCAAGGATTTCAGTAGCTTATGAGAAATACTGTCATTTGTCACCAGGGGCGTACGCAGGATTTTTTCAAGGGGGGGGGGGGGTTTAAATATTTTGCTCCCGAAAATTTGTCACTGATGACAAGTTTTGTGGAAATGGGGCCCTGATCTTATATACCCATTATGTGTATTGTGGAGACAGTTATCATACTGTTCTTCCTGAGGTCCCTGTATGTATTATACTCCTGCATTGCCAGATACCCCCTCAATTCATTTTGGTCATAGAGGTACGTTGTCCTAAGATGTAAGCACTGACCAAGAATCAAACTCAGAAACTCGCATAATTATTCACCAATAACAACACAGTGCTTGTATACAATGAACGAATGTATATCCTATTATGCAGCAGTTGACTAGAAGTGGTAGATGCAAATATGGACGATGCCGCCCCCTCCAATGTAGTCCAGCTAGTGAAGATATTAAAGGTAAAGACCAGTATTGGAAACGCCCCAATTTCAAAAAATGAAATGGAAGCTCTCAATACCAATCATGTGAAAAAATATGTTTTGACTAAGACATGATGATAAAAAAATTGCCGGGAAACCGCCTACTAATTCATATATTTGGTAAATGTGTTTCTCTCATGGTCTTGTGAGAGATATAGGGTAGTCCCGTATACATCTTTCTGTGTATAGTGCTTGTAACTTTACGAAGAATGGGCCAAATTTCTTATCATTTTGATGATTCCAGAACCTTGCAGATGCTAGATGCTAGATGATCAACCTTTTCTGATCGATTCCACAACGTTTCTTTCACAATGCAATCGCATGACCATTACTGGTCTTTACCTTTAATGTCAATAACATGAAAGAAGTTCAACTTAAAGTCGATCTTAGTCTTTGTGAAACACCCTCTCCCCACAGGCCCTGCATGAAAAAAAAATCATTATAAGTAACAACTACCACAATGCCATATTAAATTTGCTCTCAACCCATCTTATTCGCGAATTTTTAGTAGCTTATCATCGCTCGTTGTATATACAGCATTACAGCAAGTTTCATTTGAACAAGTTCCTCGCTTCTCGCCCGGTCATGCCCATACAAAGAAGCCAAGTATCAAAGCGATAAAATCAGAAACCAGGTCGGGTGTCTTGCTTGCCAAAGGTCAGTGTACTTTGTTTCGCCCGTCTTCGCTTACCCATCTCGATACCAGGCTAAGAATAGATGCTATCCATAATAGCATCTTGGAAGCTGAGGAGAAGGCGGTGATGAGAGATGGGGGAGAAAGTAGGACGAGTCGATACCGGGTCAAGACGCGGGGATGCTTTGTTGTGTTGTGGGTGTAAAAAGCTAGACTGTTTTGGTTTTGGATATTACTCTCAGAGGTCTGAACTGATAAAATGGGACAAACGTCGATTTTCCCTTTCTCATCTGGTCATCTGCATTATTATATCAAGAGAACATTCCTTCCCTAAAGTTATTAAGTCAGAGTCATAAGCATCTTATTCATTGAGACCAAAATAATTTTTTTTTTTTTTTTGGGGGGGGGGGGCTCAACGAGGAGGGGGGGGGGGGTGAACACTCCTTTCTTGGCTTCCCTCTTGGTCTGGT